>MU787129.1:4873-16196 GCA_026770625.1 Nicotiana glauca
GGTACTCCATCACCTCATTCACTTCTGAACTACACCTGACCTGATTCCTTTATAGCCAAGGATATGTAGGCAACCTTTGAAGCAAGGTTCGGTCAGACAGTTTTTCAAAAATGCTTCTCATGGAGTTTCAAATGGGCAAAATCCCTCACAGTGCTCACTTTATCTTTGCTCGAAACCTTTTCGTGTTTCCGAGCAAAGAGGGGCAGCTGTAAGCACGTGATTTTTTTCCTGTATGAAAATAACTCCTAAAAATAGATGAAAATAATTAATTTTTAGGTGTTTTTCTTTATTTAGTTACATTTCAAACATTTTTTACCTTTTTTAAAAAAAATCATCATCATAAAAATAAAAATAAAAACATAAAAACATAAAAAATGTCACATTTTAATTTCATGTCACCTTAGGTTTAGTTTGCATTTAGGAATTAATATTGAGTTAATTGTGCTATTAATCAAAAATTACAAAAAATGATCATTTTTACATAGTTAAATAATTAGCTTAATTTTACAATTTAAATCAATTTAGGAATTTAGTTTAGGTTTTTAATTAATTAAAGAAAGAAAAGAGCAACAAAAAGAAGAGGGAAATGAAAAANTTCCCCCCAAAACCTTCCCCAAAATATTTTTCCCCCAAAACTATTCCCTACCCACACTCTATACACCACTATATATACATAAACAATACCATAGAAAAAAAAAGGAGAAAAAAATTGAACATAAAAAAAAACCCACGCTAAAAAGACCCACCCCAAAACGAATTCACTCCTCCTCCCTCACCAGCAGCGAACTCGCCGGAGCACTCCAACGGAGACCCTTCCCGTCGTTCTGCTTTTTCTTTTTCAACGAAAAATCAGCGAACAACTTTCATGGCTTGAGCTTCAACCAAAAGAGCTTCGGCTGCGTGACACGAAAAAAAATATAGATCTCAAAGGCAATAAAATTCAGCTGAAACGACCACCTAAAACCTTTGATTTCATCACCTGAAATGCACCAGCCAAACTCCACACTCAAACCTATCAACAACCACAAATTGAAACACCTTGAAACAAACCATTTTTATCAAAACAACAGTGCCAAGAGTTGAGGTTGAAGGCGTCATTCAAAAACTTCGGTCGTCGATTTCGGTTGGGGTCATCGGCGAATGTTCTATTAAGAAACTGTCCAGTTGATATAGTTTGAACTCAGATCCATCAATACAAAGGTCATTTTCCTTTTCCATTTGTTGTTAGTTGATGTTGCATTTTGACTGGCCTTTTTAAAAGCTTTAAACCACTCTGTTATTTTAAATCTTCTGAAGCCTACGTTGACTGTTTGGTTTGTCTTACTGAATTTTGAAAAGAAGAAATATGAAACCCCACCTTATTCATGGTTAATGCATAAATTTGGTCCCTGTTTGGTATATGTTGAAGTTTAACAAATTTTCTTTTGTTTGCAATGATCATGAATAGCTAGTTTTAATTCCTTTGTCAAGATCATAGCTACTATAGTGATTAACAATATTAAGAAATAAGTTTGATTTCAGTGATGATTTGATGAAATATCGAGTGAACAAGGTCTTGAATCATTGGTTAGATTTGATGGAACGCTTTGAGTTGATATTGTTTAGTGAAGATCTGTATGAGAATCTTTTATTTACTTTTATATGAATAGAAAAATTGTGGTAAATTAATTTGGTATTGGGCATAGGATCTCTTATTTTTTCTACACTTTGGTGATAACATGCTGCTAGCCTAGTTTTCCATAGTAAATCTGTTTTATTCCTATCACAATAAGTTTCACAATTTTAGCCTTCACAATAATCTCAAACTAGTTCAAGAAAGTAAATTATGAACATTCGTGGTTTGCTTTAGTTGAATACAATCTTTTGAAATGATTTGAGGCATGCCTCGCCAAATCAAATTTACAAATTGCGGGGCCCTCATTAATTACTTAATATAAAAGTATTTATAAATTCGAGACGGGCCGTTTAGCAAATTTCATGGCCTTCCCTAAATAATAATATTGCGATAGAAGCTAAATGCGTTTTAACTAAAATTACCTCCTTAAATTTGGGTGTGCATTGATTGCGACCCAAATCCAAATCTCGGCGAAATCAAAATATGTTAATAATCACGTGTACACTAGTGGTGACGTGGTTAGAAACGCGTTTTCATGACGTCGTAATTCTTAAATAAACAAATAATGATTAAAAATGGCTTAAAAATTTGGAGATGAGCCTCGCTGAACCAAGAATAATTGTGGGGCCCTCGATAATTGGTTATTAAAAAATAGTTAGAATTTGGAGGGGCTGTTTTAGCAAATTTCAATGGCCTTTACCAAACATTATCACGCTACAACCCTTAAGCGCGATTTAATTACTTTCTTAAACTCGGGTGTGCATCGATTGCGACCCAAATCCAAATCTCGACGAAGTCGAAGTGTGTTAACGAACGCGGGTGCCTTGATGGCGACGTGGTCGGAGACGTGCTTTCATGATGTCGCAAGTCTTTTCAAATAAATAATAATAAAATAGGTTTATAATTAAAAGCACATAAGTTAGCATGTAATAAAATCAGATAAAAGCAAATATAACAGTTGAGCGACCGTGCTAGAACCACGGAATTCGGGAGTGCCTAACCCCTTCTCCCGGGTTAACAGAATTCCTTACCCGGATTTCTGGTTCGCGACTGTAATACAGAGTCAAACCCTTTCGTTGATTCGGGATTCAAACTGGTGACTTGGGACACCATAAATCTTCCAAGTGGCGACTCTGAATCTCTTAAAAGAATCTTGTTTCAATTGTCCTTTAATTGGAAAAACTCTTTTTATTATACCCTTCACGGTGTGTAAGCGCCGTAAAAAAGAGGTGTGACAGCTTGGACCGAAGTGTTGCCCCTAATATGATTCACCTCTACTTTCTCACCTTGGCATTTCTCGAAGACTGATCGGAAGCTCTTTCTCTAGACTGTAATGTGGGCTTTGGATGTGTTAGAAAGAAAGGGTATCAAAGGCTCAAAATAATTCAACATGGGTTCAAAATTACAACTTTCGGAATCAGATTTCTTACAACAACCATAACTTCTGCCCTAGTTTCTTTCTTGGGGACTTTTGGATTTTATTTTGGTGTGATTGAACTCCAGAGAAAGGCTGCCTACGTATCCTTTTGAAATCAAGTCGAACGTAATTCATGTGACTACTTTTGTTGTTGCTGTTTTTCTTTTCTTCTTTTTCTTCTTTTTTTTTTCCTTTTTCTTTCTTTTCTCTTTTTTTGTTTTGTTGTTTTTTATTTTTCTTTTTCTTCTCTTTTTCTTCTTTTCTTTTTCTTTTCTCCTCTATCTTTTCATTCTTTTTCTTTTCTCATTCTTTTCTCCTCTCTCTTTTCATTCTTTTTCGTTTCTCTTTTTTCTTTACTTATCTTTCTCGCTTGTGTTCCTGATCTTTGCTACTGATTCCAAAAGAGGGGTATGAAAGAGAATAAACACGGCTCAAAGGGGTAACAAAGGGTAAAGTGTTTAGATATCAGAACAAAATACCTTCATCATTTCAATCTTCTAAACATACCAAGTACAAACCACATAATTAAACAAACCAAGGAAAACATTTGTGAAATCGTTTGATTGTACCAGACTTGATAACCATACCCACACATTCGCCTTCTACATCTATTAACTACAAAGTACCATTGGAAAACACTCTCACTCTCGTTACCACGAACACCCCCTGTTAATTTGGGCAAATTTGCCTTTAGCTTCAACCCGATGCGGCATGATACATTTCAATAGGATTTATTTATGTTCTATCTGCCCCAGTTTCACACAATTCGGGTTTGAAGTGATCTCAAAATGGCTTCACTTATTTCCCTTAAATATCCCTGCATCTTCAAAATTATTTCATTGCTTCATGACTAAATTGACTTTTAAAAACAGGCTGAGAATTATGCGTGCATGTCATGTCACTAGAGTCAACAGGAAAAGAACTATAAAAGGAAAAGAGAACTAAACAAAAATGACTAGAAATAACAGAAAATATAAAATTGCATTAGACAGATGGTGAAAGGGTTTGAACAACAAAACAAGCAAACTAAACTGGGGTTACAACATTGGGACAAACCTAGACAACACTAAATGAGCTACTACGACTAAACAAACTAGGAAAAATAAAAGGATAGAAGGGTTTGAGTCACAAGACAATATACGGATTATAACCCTGAAAATAACCCGGACAATAGAAATGACAACAAAATAAACCACCAAAACTCATCTCTAGCTGACAAAGAAATGGAGCGTTTTTCCAATTACCAAGCTCTTCATCTTAGCCATTGAGTCCCGCATCAATATTTCCAAGACCATTACCAATTTCAATATCATCAACTTCAGTCAACAAGTTCCTAAGAGGATTCGCATGCTCTCTGTCAATGTCATTGATCACAATTACCCCTTCTTGAATCATTATTTCTATTTCCCTTTTCAAAGAACGACAATCTTCAATGCTATGCCCTTGAACATTAGAGTGGTACATGCATCATACTGTAGGATCAAAGCCTTTTGCATATGGGTCTGGAGTATAGCCGAGGAGCGACTCAATCAGGCCAGAATGCTTTAAATTTTAAAACAAGCTTGTGTAGGACTCCCCTATTGGCGTGAAACTATTTCTTTGCCTTTTTTCTCTTCCCTGCCCCTATTTTCTAGGTTTGTTGGGTGCTCGAAAATATTGTGAAGGCAAGAATGCATTATGCGGTGCTGGCACTCGCCATAGGGAGTGACCTGGTGGTTGGACATATGATCGGACATTGTTCGGAGGATAATACTGAGGTGAATTATGCGGAGCTCGGGGATAGTTTTGGGTTTGGATTTGAGGCTGGGTATATTGGTGAGGCAGACCCTTTGGACCATGCCGTGACTCTGAAACAACCATGGCAACATCATCGTGTTCCTTCTGACCCAGCAAACTTCCCGTGTCGTTCTGAATTGCTTGTGTTGTGGATTTTAAAGTAGAATAGCTCACGGTCTTGCTTGACTTCAACCCATTTTCTACCATCTCTCCCATTTTTATCACATCATTAAAAGTCCTACCCACAGCTATGATCAAATGCCCAAAGTAAGTTGGTTCTTGAGCTTGAAGAAAGTAGTCGACCATCTCTTTTTCTTTCATCGGGGGATCGACTCTAACAGCTTGCTCTCTCCATCTGAGCCCGTACTCCCTAAATCTTTCATTAGGCCTTTTTTCCATCTTGTCAAGGGACCTACGATCTGGGACAATTTCTATATTATACTGAAAGTACCTGGAAAAAGCCTGAGCCATAACGTCCCACGTGTACCCCCTGTTAGCATCTTGGAGGATGTACCACTCCAGAGCTTCCCCACTCAGACTCTAACTGAAATATGCCATCAATAATTTGTCTTTCCTAACAACGCCTCTCATCTTACTGTAGTAACCTCTCGAATGGGCCACGGGATCTTCGTGCCCGTCATATAAACAAAACTTTGGCATCTTAAACCCAGTAGGCAGTTGGACGTCAGGAAACAAGCACAAGTCTTTGTAAGCCACACTCATCTGGCTCCCTATTCCTTGCATGTTCCTTAAAGACTGCTCTAAGATTTTCACCTTCCTGGATATCTCGTCTTGCTCTACTGTCTTACTAGGATTTTCAGTTTCACCAGGAGCCTCAAAATGAGGAGCGTGAGAGTATGGATCCGAGACTTTGAAAGTTGGTTCTGGAGCATAGTGTTGGGCATTGGGGACTTTGAACATAGTCTCGTTAAAGAATTGAGGAAATAGCTGGTGGAGGAGCTACAAGAGCATGAGTGGCCAAAAGAGCGGTATATGAGGTGGTTTTGGAGGGTAGAGTGGGAAAATGTTGTGGGGAGATATTAGTAGCATTGGGAATCTGGATTTGTGATAGTGGTGGGATAGTTGCAGGGTTTTCAGTGTAGTTAGTGGGAAATGAAGGTGGAGAATGTCCCCTGATCCAAGACTGATACATTTATGCCATCTGTTGTTTCACCCTTTGGACCTCCTCTTTCAATTCAGACTCCGTCTCCGCAAACTCCCTTGACGGGTCAACAACTCTTGTACCCAAGTTTTTGCTAGCCATGGATACCTTGCCCTTTGACCCTGTATTGTATGGACGAGTTACCTTAAGAACCACAAACCAACCACCCTTCTGCTATAATGAGGAGAACAAAATGAAGTCATCATGTTAGCGTTAGGGCATTTAACAGCTAAAAATATCACATTTAATGCAATGCACCTAGCCACAGTTATCAGTTCTAAAATGACTTCAAGGGTACGAAGGTCAGTTGGCATCATCTCAATTTTTTCATTTCAATCCTCTCTTCCCTTTGCTTTTCTAGCACTTGCCTGATCATTTTCCTTCCTTTTTTTCTAATTATCTATTACACCCCAAGTTTTCATACGTCAGAGTACGTCGTAAGTCATGGATGTAACCTCGGAAATGAGATTATATTTAGAAGAAAATAAATTAAGTTAATCATGTTACCTTGGAGGCTACAAATATTTAAGATCATGAATAACGAGTACCAAGAGGGTTGGAAATCTTAGAATCTAAACCAATTGAAGAAAATAAGTTTCGTCGAAAGTCGACAAGTTTAGAATGTTATAACATGTACTTTGGGGTGAGGCTAGGGTTCTTAACTTGATAAGGAGGTTATTCTATGAGTTATTTTATTTGTACGATATTCATTTTATACATTTTGAAGGCAAGCAAGTTGTGGAACAAGAATTGGCAAAGGTCATCACAAGTTACATTTATAAATTTGCTGAAATTTAGGTCAAATGTAGATACACTTTTATCCCAATATACATGGAATCAAGTGATGATCTACCTACCAAATTGAAGATCTACGAGTCTAGTTTCTAACGCATTAAACCGTTCATCAATACGACATCGGACTAGAGAGATATTTGCATTTTCGCGAGACTGCGCCAAGCAGCTCTCTATGGGGCCCACATAGGCGGTTTAAGACATAGGGATATATATAAGATGCCTCAACCCCGTTTTAAGTCATTATTTTCAGTATATTTCAGACCTTAGAACCATGGAAACACTATCTCAAGGTTCTCTCATGATCCAAGACCCAAACAAAGGGCAAACAACACAAATCAAGTGTCGGAAAATTCGTGGCGCTAGTAAGTTTCTTGTTCTTCTTGTTGTTGCTGATTTTGGGTAGTTCCAGCTCGTGTAGGAGGTTGTTTTAAGTGGTTTATTCTCTGTAAAATACTCTCTCATGGGTTTCATATCAACCCTAGGTTATTTCAAGTCTTGCAAATAGATTACGCCATATTTCAACATCAAAAGTGAAGAATAATACCTCTTTGAGGTTGTGTTTTCATTAAGGATTGTTGTGGGATGTATTATGATGAAATTCCAAGTTTTTGCTGCTGTCTAAGGTAAGTATAACACCCTACTAATTGTGCTTAAGCTTTCTTGTATGTTGGTTAAGTTGTTAGGATGATAAACTACAAGATATACTTGGATTANTGCTTAAGGTTATCTTGAAGTTGATTAAGTTAAATGGATGAAGTACACATGGACTAGTGAACAAAGTTACCAATTGAAGATAGTTGGAATTGTGGATTGTTTCCTTAATTATAAATATATGTTATAAGGATGGAATCATTGATGAATGACTTCATTATCATGTTAATGATACTTTTACGTTAATGTAAGAATTCTATAAGGGGTGATATGAGTTATATGGATTCCAATTAGAGCTTGCCGCTCGTCGTAAAGTAGTTGTGACTTGTTGTTGTTATATGGTGTCTTGTTATTGACCTTTATATATTGATGGATTTCTCTGGTTGTTGTTGTTGGTATATGGTATTGGTGGAGGCCCTTGTTACAAGGGAGATGCTGCCCAAATTTACGTAAATGAGCTACTAGCTTAAGTCATAGACCTAGCCTTTGCTCAGCACTGATTTTGAATCTCCTTATACTATGATGGATTGAGTTGACTTTTTTGAAGGGTTGCTTGGAAGGGATTAAGGACTCAACGGGTTCAAGGTATATTAAGGAACTTACTTCTTTCTTTTGGCATGATATAAAGTGACATGAATATAAACGGTACGTTAATTCATAATGGATCTACTCCTAGAAACTAATATTGTCCATGTTGTTCTTTCCTTATAAAGTTATTCTAAACAAGTGTGTATGATCCTTAAATCCTACTAAGGTTCATATTGATGGTATGATGTCTATAATGTTAATCGAAGGTGAAATGACCTTATGTCACTCCGAAAGGTCTAGAACATGATTCCATGAGGCGAGCATGCATTATCTATATGTATCTATTTTACTCTACTGAGCCGCGCTATATTCGGCCGGGTATGGCACCTATTGTGCAACGATTGATCAGTTGGGTTTTACCGAGCTTCACGTGGCCGGGTACGATTCTACCGAGCCTTATAATGGCTGGGTACGTTTTTACCGAGTCTTTTTTGAGGCCGGGTACGATATAATGATGATGATGCCCACAGAGGCGTATGCTTTTTAAAATGTTATGTATATATATGTATTATGCATTTCATGTCAGTAGCTCCCGGAGGCACTCAGATGTTACAAGTTGTATCTCCTCTATCTCTCTTTATATTACTGTTCTTGTTTATGCTTTTTTGCCTTACATACTCGTTACTTTATTCGTACTGACATCCCTTTTGCCTGGGGACGCTGCGTCTCATGCCCGCAGGTCCCGATTGATAGGTTGACAGTCCTCCTAGTAGGCTATCAGCTCAGCGAAGGTGTTGGTGCACTCCACTTGCTCCGGANATCCGGAGTTGCCTATTTGGTCGGTATGTTTTGGATATGTATTGATTGGTATGGCGGGGCCCTGTCCCGATCTTTATGATTTTATGTACTCTTAGAGGCTTTTAGACAGATGTCAGGTTTATGGATACATGTGTGGCCTTGTCGGCCTATGTTTTGAGTTTACAAATGGTCGTGTCGGCCTTATAGTCCCGTATGTCACATGTATAAGTTTGTATATCAGGTTGGGTCATAAAATATTGAGTATTCCCTTATGTTTTATTCTTGTTATCTCATGAAAGGGTTTTTGGCTCATTTACTCATGACAGTATGATAAGAAAGATATGTTACGTTGGTACTCGGTTGAGTAAGGCACCGGGTGCCCGTCGTGGCCCATCCGGTTTGGGTCATGACAAAAGTGGTATCAGAGCAGTTCTGTCCTAGGGAGTCTACAAGCCGTGTCTAGTAGAGTCTTGTTTGTGGGTGTGTCGTGCACCACACTTATAAGCAGGAGGCTACAGGGCATTTAGGACTGTCACTCTTTCTTCTTACTCTAGATCGTGTGGTAGAGCTCACTTATAAAAATTCATGTCCCGAACTTCTATTCGTAATAAGAAAATACCTACATTGAGAAAGACGATCGATAGGGGAGATAATTATGGAAGAGTTGAGTCCGAGGAATTGGATTTTTGTATAATGCCTACGACAAGTAAAAGTGATGTCTTTAGCAGATCATGGGTATACTGAAAGGTGTAAGCTTCCTGATAAGAAGCCACAAGGCAAGAATGCCTATCCATATTTATGGTGAAAGACAATGAGAGATTAAGAAGATAAGTACAAGTTTCAGCAAGTAAAAAGATCAAGGTGTAGAGAGGTACGAGGCACCCAGTTAATGAAGATTATCAATATTTTCAAATCAGGCAGAGAAATATAAGCATTTTGGTACCTTCATCAATGACAGAGGTACGTACAATTGGCCACCCCATCTCAGTTATGTTCTATGGCAGCTAGCAGATATTATTTAAGAGAAAGATGGGATATCAGGATCCAGTTGGAGTTAGAGTAACCCAAAAATTGTGGATGGGTTGTTATCATTAACTAATGTTTCTGAAAGATGGTGCAAATGTGGTAATAGATCTCCTTGTAAGACACCCAGATGGTGAACTCTAGAATAGTATAATCAGGTATGAATACTGTAATATTCAAAAATTTTAGAAGATAGGTAGTGGAATCCTAGAAGGGACAAATATTTACATTATTATGACTCTAGCTCCGAGTAAAAAAAAACGTGAGGCATTCCAAAGAGCCAGTGAGATAAAAGCTAGGGGAGATAAAAGGGAAAGAACTTTTTGTTGAAGTTTTCAGAATAAAGTGGTAGATGACAAAAAGATATTATCCGGAGAATAAGAAGAAAGTAAATGAAGCATCATGAGTAAGATGTGATATAAGAGTGATAATAGTAAATCAAAATATGACACGATTATAGGGTCTATAATCAAGTGAAGAAACATACAAAAGGTGACAGGCCTTGAGGCAATAAAAGAGTATAAGCCATAAAGTCATATCCTTATTTCGAGAAATGAGTTGGTGACTTCAACGTGATTACTAGGAGAAAATGTTAGACCCCAGAGTAATAAAAATTAGTATGGGCTGGTGAACAAGATAAAATCAAACATGAATTAGGGACCGGAGGATTTGATAATGATCTACATAGTGATAATTCCATAGATCGTGCTCCAACAATAATAGAATAGACAACAGACGAATAACCTTTAAAGGCCAGGTAGGAATTCGCTTACCTGAAGAAAACACTCTGAGCAGAGTTAATCTTAAGGGACTAAGTGTGCTAGTTACAATAGGTGTCACCTTCATGCATAAGAAATTTAGTTATCCCACAGAAGGTTACCATAAGGCGATTAAGGTTCATTGATAATGTGGAAAGACGCCAAAGATGAAGAGGTAAAATAACTATAGGTAAATTGTCATAGTACTAAATCTTAGTACTCCCCTAAAGGGGGAATATAGTGTGACATGGTATTAAGTCGGAGTCAAGTGGTTCAGGTAACTATGGAATGGTAAAGGAAGAATGTGATAAAAAGGAGGAAGGGATGATGTTGTATTTATTCAGTTCCTACAGATATGTTGCGACTCTAAAACATTATACAAGCACAACACCGGGAGAGGTAATAAAAGTTTCTGGCCAGGAAGTTATTGATAAATAAGTGTGAATGGACATTTGATACATCAGGAGCTAGTGGCGAGAGATAAGTTAAGACAAAGGATATATCCCAAGAGAGATTATGCAGAATATATATATGTATATATGAGAATGGACCAACGAGTAATTAGTAGTTTATACAAGAAGAGCCCAGTTATGGCTAGACAAGAGGTCACAGATAAATCAATAGATCATGCAAGATAAATGTAGTGAACCGCAAAATAGTGAATTCAATCTCGTAGATACGAGATCACAATCATTTGAAAAAAAAATCAAATCAGATAGGAGTTAAGGCAGTTAAAGGTACCGTTTAAGGTTTATGAAAATAAGAGAGAGTGCCACTAAAGAGACAATAAAAATTTGAGA
>MU787130.1:0-54858 GCA_026770625.1 Nicotiana glauca
ATTTTTGTAATGAAAATAAAGTGAAAGAGTCAAAATTAGTTGAGATAGCTATATTAGACCTAAACTAAATATTTACGCTAAAACATGTGAAAATCTCGGGGAGGGTCAAAAATCACACGTCTACAATGACACCGCTAGCTTCCCGGAGCCTAACCTTTCCTTGGTGGAGATCTTCAAAGTCGGGTACCACCTCGAAATTTGTGTCGAAGTCATTGACCTCCCGGGGCCTAACTTGGGTAGGCGAACCATTGTTGTTTCCCCACATATATATAGGGTTGCTTTCGCTTCTTGGGAGATCCCACTATTCTAGATAGTTATCCTTTCATTTCTACGTCGAGTCCTTCGTTAACTTACCACCAAAGTCTTTGTGTAGGTTCCCGCTTCAGTTCTCTATTCCCACCATACCCATGACTGCGACTTCGTGGTTTGTCCAGCAGAGAGGGGAGAGTTTTGTTCCCAGTGCTCAGGATTAACCAGAGTTTACCTTGAAGACTATGTCTTTGATAAGAGAGGAGAACCTTGAGTTAGTGATGAGAGACTGCGGATAGGGGGAGAAGGTAGCGCTATAGGTGCTTCCCCCGGGTGAGGGTATCATGGACCGTGCCGATGGATTCTTGATTGTTTACACATATCATTTCACACTGGGCCCCCTTAATAGGGTTATGCTCGACTTCTGTTTAAAGTATTGGGTTACCTTGGCACAGATACACCCGTCGGTTTGGCGAATAGTGTTGATGATGAGGTTCTTTGCAGAGAAGGCAGGGCTTGAATTCATGCTCAACCATCTCGTCAGGCTGTAACGACCCTTTCACCACCGAGGTTTGTTAACCTTGCGGTGTCGTTCGTCCACACCATTCGTTGTTGATGATGAGGAAGATGGAGATCGGGAATGGATTAGTCGATTCCTCCGGGTCTGGATGACTGACGCTATCCCCTGGAACTTATGCCATTCCCCGAGGAATGGAACTATACACGTAAGTGGAGCGTCCATGCCTTCTCAAATTTGCTTATGGTGAAAGCTAGTTTCGTAACCGTGTTCTCTCCTTTTCTATAGCGATTTCTTGGGTGCTAGGCTACATTCCCGATCTGCCTGGTTGGGTCCATAAATTGGTGATCCGCTCGACTTGTGAGGAGCGTAGGTGGCGAGCTACCTCCCGGGGCAGATGAGAAGAAACATCACGGTGTGTGTTTGTACTAATTTTTCCTTTCTCTGTTCATTTAAAGAGACATTTTCCCTTTTTGCGTATTAATCTTGCTGTCGTAGGTATCTGAGAGCCTTTAGAGGTGAGGCCATGCTCCTCTGGAGAGGGGGAGGGGTTTCCAGCTTCCAGGCTAAAAAATGCCAATAATAAGTGGGACATGTATTCGCAGGGCGATGGTGCTCAGAGTAAGGCAAAACTGGACTGGGGTTTCGAGACGGAAACATCGTCCGAGCCTGCCGCGCCCGAAGTTTCTACTTCTAGAAATATGGTTTCTTCGAGCGATCGTGCTTCGACCGGGGTCGATTCTTCCGGGGCTAAGGGGACTAGATCAACAGATGTGTGGTCGGCCTTCGAGGAAGTCCTCCGGCTTCACTTTGCGGTGAGTTTCGACATAGGCCTTCCGAATCCCGCATCTTCCCTTCCTTATCAAGTCTTTTTTTTACAGGTTTTTAACAGGCTTAGGTCTGAGCTGCTCCATCATGAATCCATGCTTCGGAAAGATCTGGATGAGGGTAGGTCTCTTAGGCTCCTTTGTGACGAAAAGGAAGTTGAGCTGGCACACTGGCGATATGAGGCAAACCGAAGCTCGAATTATGAGAGCTATTTGATAGAGCAGGTACCTTTTCATTCCGGGTGAGTACGCGTTCCATATTTTAACTTGTTAAGCTAACTATTCGCGTATCCCAGTTTCAGGAAAAAAACGGAGGCCCTGGAACATCTTAGGGGTGAAGCCGATCGAGTCAGGAATGACTGTGGCGAGCTAAGAGCTTGGCCACAAGTTTAAAATTCAGAGGATAAGTATGCCTTGGCCAATATTCCTTCCTTCAAGATCTAACTCCTCTTAGCTCATGATAATGCTTCAGTTCAAGTGGATATGATCACGATCGTTGATGCCTGGACCGGAGCAACACTGAGCCGAACTAAGGCCGATCTGGAGATGGCGATTCATTTGAAGGATGCTACCGATGCCCAAGTCGAGTTGAAGAGGGTTCTCGATCATGAAGAGAGGATCAAAGAATATGTTCGTTGCAAGTCTCGAAGAAAGATTCTCGAGGATATCGATGCCAAGGGTTTTGTTCTCAGAAAAGTTGGCGCGAGCGAGGGAAAATGAGTGCGGTGGTCGTTACTCCTATCTGACGTCGAGGAGAGTGAAGATGAGGCCGATAGGCCGTAACCCTCAGGGGTATGGCGTAGACTTTGACATTTTGTATGTAGTATCTTCAGAGCATGTTAGTGGATAGAGAATGTATTTTTTCGCTCATGTATATAAAAGAAAACTTATGGTTTTACCTCTTCTGTACCCCTTACTATCTCGTATTTGGCCAATTGAACTGGTCTTAGAGTTGGTGGGAATACTTGGATTCGTGATATGGCCCTGGGGCTCATTAGGCTGGCCTGGGGGTTCTTACGCGCTCGGTCGATGCGACGTTTAGCACAAGCTAGGGTTTGGGCTCTTATGCTTTTGCTCAACTATTTTGGGTTAAGTCTCCGAGTCGGGCTTCGACTCGAGCTCATTTGACCCTCATGCTTTCATGTTTCTATGGGCTAGCGACAATGTCTCCTACGCCTTTGATCGAGGCGATATTTTATGTGCGTAGCCCTGAGGCTCACTAAGCTGGAGACGATGGCTCTTACACTTTGCCTTGAGGCATATACAGGTAACTGTTTTGGATTTTGTCTCCGAATCGGGTTACGACTCGAGCTCAATTGACCCTCAAGTTTCAGATGAGCTGGCAACAATGGCTTTTTCGCTTTGGGCCGATGCGGCCTTTTATGTAAGCTGACGACAATGGCTCTAACGCTTTAGGTCGAAGCGACCTTTTAATGTAGGCTTTATTTTCCTCTCGTTAAGGACTTTTGAAATGATTTTGCCTGGCCCGTCCTCGGTTCGGGAAGAACCTCAATTTCAAGTCATTTGAGGTGATGTTCGAGCACCTCGAAAGGTTTGGCTCATAGGCTGAGTAGCTCGAAGCCTTATGATTTGGAGCTGACACGGTCGAAGATTTTTTTTCCTGTCAAGGGTAGCCTGTTTAACTGGTTCTTTTTGAAGTATATTCGAAGTAATGGCCTATGTTTTTATAGCGACTGTCAGGCATCCCCGAGTCGCGTTAGTTTGGCTGGTACAGCCATATGACCGTAGTCATTTTATATTTGGCTAGAGCCATTTTTAGTCTCGAGCGGAGTAGTTTAGGTGTCTATATCGAGGGTATGCCCTTTCAAGAATCTTACAAATGCGATATATAGCCTAAACTTCGGGATCGAGTTTATGCCTGTAGTAAGGTCTTACAAAATTTTCATGCCTTTGAGTTCTTACAGTTTTGTTGATACTTGGTATGATTCATACCTTGCTTGAGGTCTTCCAGTTTTCATTGATACTTGGTATAAGTATGATTCATGCTTTACTTGAGGTCTTACAGTTTTTGTTGATACTTGGTACAAGTATAATTCATGCCTTGCTTGAGGTTTTACAGTTTTCGTTGTTGCCTTATGTAGGACTTACGAGACCGAGTTTGCCCGCTCGGGGTCTTATGGCCTTGGGTTTTTTAATGAATGGCGATTGGAGATATTCTCTGAGTCATCGAGTTGTTTTGGCTCGGGAGCCGTTACTCGTGAGCTCGGAGTTGCCTTATTGAGGGCTTACGATTTTGGAGATTCCAACCCTGAGGTCATGCTTTTTTTTTGTTTTTGATGCCATTCTCCGAGTGTTCGGGACGTTTTTCTTTTTTGGAGATGTTTCATGATTTCCGTGCTACCTCGTTGAGGGCTTATGAGTTTGGAGTTCCGACCTTGAGGTCATGCGGGTGACGAGTTATTGACTCCAGTCTCCGAGTATTCGGGGCATTCTCGATGGAGGGATCATTGCGAAAATATTGAGTTTCCTTTGGAGTACGAGATACTTTGGCAAAATTTATTCTCTGATTACGTAGAACAAGTACATATATGCCATCGGGGGTTTGATTTATACGGACATGGTTCATTCGACCGTTTGGCTTGGTACATTATTTTCCTATTGGAACCTCTTCGGCATTCCTCAGTTCTTCCGAGTGGATGACCTTTCAAAGGGATGACCTACAGTGTTCCGGGTTGGTTGCAAAATAAGCCTTGAACACTTGTTGGATCTTCCTTAGGTAGCATACAGGTGTTGCCTCGTTAAAAACCTTGCCGGCAAAATCCTCTTCGGGACAAAAACTCGGTCGAAGGAAAAGAGTGCAACGGATGCTTTTAAAACTTTAAGGTCTTCGGGCTGGGTTAGCGCTTTTGACTGCTTTGATCGGGCACATGCATACATGTTAGTATAAAATATAAAATGAAAAGGGAGATGGTCATACCTTATCGTGGGATGCGTCGGCGATGTTCCGAGGTCTAATAAGTCCTTGTTGTTCGTAAAGAGGACACGGTACGGTCCTCCGCTATGTTTAATTGGGCTTAGCCGAAGATGTAGTTTGATTATCCTTTAGCTCTTTCGAGAGTGGAGATATTGGTGTCGGTGCCACGTCATGCACCGTGAACATTTTCTTTGCTGCGTGTTGTTCCCCGTAGACGGTTTTAATCGCATCCTTTGTCGGGAATTTCATCCTTTGGTGGAGGGTGGATGGTACTGCTCTCATGCAGTGTATCCACGACCATCCGAACAAGGCGTTGTAGCTCATGTCTCCTTCGATGACATGGAATTTGACATTTTGGGTCGTGACGACCTCCCTAACCGGGAGAGTGATATCTCCTTTCGTTGTTTCATTTGCTATGTTGAATCTGTTGAGGACTCAAGTGGCGGGCACGATTTGGTCTAACAGTCCGAGCTTCTCTATTACCCTCGACCTGATAATGTTGGCCGAGCTACCAGGATCCATGAGTACACGTTTTATTTGAAATGTATTCACGAGGAAAGACATTATCAGTGCGTCGTTATGAGGTTGAGCCAAGGTCTCGGAGTCCTCCTCGCTGAATGTGAGGGCATTTTCGGGTATTATCCCCGGGTTTGCTTTTCTCTAGTAATGGATATTTTTGTCCTTCTCATCGCAGGTTCTTGGGGAGCGTCGACGCCCCCTAGTATCATGTGGATAACATGTTGTGGCTCGTTTGTTTCATTCTTCTTGGCCACCTCTCTCTCTCTCTCGGAACTGATTTTTGGCCCGATCGCTCAAGAATTCTCGGAGGTGACCTTTATTGAGTAACATGGCTACTTCCTCTCAGAGCTGGTGGTAATCTTCGGTTCTATGGCAGTGTGTATTATGAAATTCACATACTAAGTTGTGATTCCTTTGGGAAGGATCCGGCTCAATACGCCTGGGCCATCTGGTGTCTCTGATTTTGCTAATGGTGAACACGATATCTGATATGTCAATGTTGAAATTGTATTCTGATAGGCTAGGGGCTCCCGTTGGCCCCGTGTTTCCGTCGAATTCAGGTCTGATAATGAGTCCCCGAGGATTCTGTCCTCGGTTGATCAACCGATCGTTGCGAGGCGGGTTGAGCCTTGGGGCGTTTCTCCTGTCTTCGATGTATGGCTGATATCTTTCTTTGTTTGGCTTCGGCTACTTTTCTAAGAGCCTTTTCGGGTATACTGAGCCCGAAAGGGCTCCTAGTTGATCATCCTCGACCCTGATCTTTGACTGATATCGGTTGTGGACGTCCGACCAGGTTACGGCGGGATGCTCGATCAGATTCTCTTTCAGCTGCCTTGAGGCCACTGAGCTCCGCTCATTCAGGCCTGCACCGCCCAGACGTCGGAGACCGGGAGTAATTCCATTCGTTCCGTTTGGAAGCGAGATACGAATTCTCACAGCATTTCATTCTCCCTCTGCTTGATCTTGAATACGTCAGATGGTTGAGTATTGGTATAACATTCTATTTCACTCAGCTATATAGACTACTCCATACGAAGCACTGTATAGTAGGCCACCACCCCTAGTCCTTCCTTATGTACCTCGAGAGTCAGCTGAAGCTGAAGCTGATAACACTTCGATAAATAAGGAGTTAAAATTACAGCTACTTAAGCACCATTTAAGGAGAGCTCAACTCAGAATGCAGTAACAAGCAAACTTCCATAGAGTGATAGACACTTTGATATTGGAGATTGGGTTTATTTGAAGGTCCAACCCTATAACCAAGTGACCGTTTCTAATACTCCTCATATAATATGGTTGCCAAGTACTATGGTCCTTTTCAGATTATTAAGAAAATTGGTCCAGTTGCACATACACTTCTGCAACATGCAGGAGTAAAGATTCATCCTACAGTTCGTTTTATTGCTGAAAAAGTATTATGAAGTGCCTTCTCAGATTTCCTATCCTCCTGTTATTGATTTAGCCAGTCCCCATCGTCCCGATCCTAAGCTAGTTTTACGGAGAAGAATGGTGAAAGGGTTAATAAAGTTGTTGCACATGGCAAGGACTACCTGCAAATGCTGCTACTTGGGTATTTATTACTGTTTTGGAAACTAGATTTCCTTTGTTCGATCGATGTGGTCAAGGATTTTCTATTGGGGGAGAGTACTGATACACAATTATAGAATGGGAGTCGAGTCGTTAGTTGAGTAGCTGACAAAGTTAGTGGGAGTTAGTTAAACTTAGTAATACTAACTGATTTATGTTACGAAGAGAATCTTCCATTAGAATTAGGCATTCATGATACGAATCAATCGATATAAAATAGCTCTATAATCAACATTTACAATCATCTATCAATATACACACTTCTCTCCTAAATCTTCTATCCTTTTCTTCTCTCTTCGCTTTATGAAATTCTTAGTTTTCAGCTCATTTCTCGAGCCACTTCCTGAATCAGCTTTTTGATTCCTCGAATTCATCTGAATTCCTGCAATCGTGTAACAATTTGCTCATACGAATTATCACTTACCATTTGTCATAATATATTGTGAAATTGAAAACAAATGTTAACCCACATAAGAAAACAAGGGTAAATATCAATATCAAAGATATATGTCCTTCTAAGTTCTAATTTTCTTCATCGGATTCCTTCACTGGAATTAAGTTGTGCTTCAACTGAAGAACCATAAACGAATTACGAAGGAACTGATTGAATGTTACTTGAAATTACTGGGCCTTGTCATTTGATACTGAATTTGATTGTCTGGATTCTGGCCTTTATAACTATGAGTTTATTGGATTTGTTCCTTATTATTGGTGAAGGGCTTTCATTAACAACTGATATGAGTTTGATTTTGGGTCTTCGTCAGGATGTATTGGGTTGGATCAATTAGTATTCTCAAAACTTGAGGGTTGAGGGATCATGCAGTTAATATCGCTGAATATCTTTGCCTTAGTTCAAGAAATTAAAGAATATTGGCATCTTTCACCTATCAAATTACGTAGTCACAATTTTATTGGAAGCTAGGAATGTCAAATAGGACACATTAACATAATTATACAATACCAACTAATCATTAGTTATGTTTTTAAGATTATTCTTAATATAATATTGTTGCTATTGTTGTTGTTCAATAATTTTAGTATATTTATTAAAATAACAATCATCATCTTCATAATGGTTTCCCTTAAAGGCGTTCATCATTTTAAATTCAATAGTAATATGAAAGCAATTTGTATTTTTACCTATCTTATAATGTGTGTTGGGCTGGCCAATAAAAGTAGAGAATCAAAGAGGCAAGATCCTCGAATGATATTGGAAAAACCATCTTCCACAGCCTGGCTAATTTGTCTACTTCTACCTTACAAATTCATAGGTACTACCAAATATTTAATATGGGGGGGTCCACATGAGACTACAGTTACATCAAAACAACATCACTTAAATGTGAACTCAAGACTGAAAAATTCTTCAAGATAAAGAGTCTGTTTGGAAAGTATCCTGTAATTGGAATTAGTGTAATTACTAGGGTAGTAATTACATATCCTAGTAATTATTCAGTTGTATAATTATGACGACCTGTTTATTTGTCATAGTGTAATTATAATTTTACTGTTTGATTGCACAAGTGTAATTACACAGTTAAATTAAATTTTAAATTAAGTAATTATCAACATTTAAGAGTTAATATAATAAATATATGCCTATAAATTTTTATAAGTATAAATAAAATTATATTTGGTATTTAAGATGTATATTTTTCGTGAATATACATTAATAAGTAATCATATATTTATAACTAATATTGTAAAAATAATTTATCTATATATTTTAAATTAATAATATTTAGTTTAGATACGTACATAAATTAAAAATATAAGTTTTTTTGTAAGAACATCATGGAATTTATATTTGATAAAATAAATTAATATTTATAAATATAATGTCATAACATTACTCAAATGTTTGACAAAACTGATCTATCAATTCTAACTAAAAAATGAACAACATGCGACGTGAGCCAATACTACTAAAACAAGTAAATTAGAACCATGAATATAACACAATTTAAAAATTCAAAAAAAATTATTTAGCCTATGTCAAATTCCAACATAATAATAGTAAGTTCCACTGTAATTTTTAAATTAGGAAACATAATAAATTTATAACCACATTCAACAATGAAATTTCACTTTAATTACACCACACATTATATGACAAGTTTGTAAATGACTAATTATTTATAATATTAGGAGGTGTAGTTTCAAAAAATAAAATAATAAAATATAAGCAATTACATGAAATAACAAGAAATAAAGGAAGAGAAATAAAATATAAATAATGTACAAAGAAAAATATATTTTAAAATTTTAAAAGAAATTAAAACGTAAAAATAAAATTTAAAAAATTAAAATAATAAAAATAAAAGGTTATAAAGAAAATAAAGTAAAATAAAAAGGAAAAGGAAAGAAAATAAAAAATAACCTTGTGTAATTACCACAAATTCTCACCTCCCCTTGAGAATTGGAGAGTGTAATTACACCCCTTTAAATACACCAAATTTAATGCTGACTACGTATACTTGACCAAATAAATATGTCAAACTGTGTAATTACACCCAATTACACACAAATCTAATTCCTAGGTTGTTTTTCAAACATGCTCTTAAGGTACCAAATAGAACCATTACATCCAAAAGTCCGCACATTATGCCCATAGTTACAATTTACAATGTGATAATCTACCACTAGGTTGTCAGAAATAAGAACAAGCCCCTTCAAATTAAATGTGAATGCAACAACGTACGTAGTATATTTTCCTAATTTTTTTATTACATTGGGTAATAAGGGAACCTTAGTAGTGCAACAATGTAACATGAAACAAGCTCTTCTTGGTGTCTAGCGTATGGAAATCCTATATTATACAATCTAAAGAAAGCATATTGTATTGGGGAAAAATATATACATAAATGAATGATGATAAGGCATGACACGTGGAACTATCAAAAGGTTATAATTGATCAAAGAATTATAGACTGATGCGGGATAAAAGAGGTACGAGACAAAAGGATAAAAAAGAGATACGGAGTCAAAAAAGGATGTATGAGATAAGAGGCTTGGAAGCCCCGTCCCTATTTAAGCGTAATTACGTACCAGATACGAAAAGGATAACGAACCGGGTCAAATAAGAAGATAAATATACAGCGTTTCAAGAGAAATAAATATCGGAGCCGTTAAGGAATATTCGTATTCAATGTAATGATTATGTAATGCAACATTTAATGTCATTAAATGTTCATAATAGCCTCATTATGGCTTAGGTGTAACGTACATTTACAAAGATTCTCCAAAATGACCTATAAAAGGTAAAATATGTAATCAGCGGAAGGGAGCACTATTGAAATATATTCTAATTTTACAAGCTTTCGTATCTGAATACTTGGAAATTCTTTTCTCTATTTATTTTTCGATTATCAGTAACCCAATTCTTCTATTTTCTAGATTTGACTAAAAAGTCTATTTTTTGGCTAAACAAATTAGTTTCATTACCGGGAATCTGATAATCAACGATATTTCTACTTGATTTTCTTGTTCACATCAGTTATGTCGAACAACAACGACAACACCCCAGGACTTCCAGAAATTCAAACAATCCAACAACTTCAAGGAGATTTTCCATGAGATTCTCCACAAGGTTCTCCACGAGGCTCCCCACGACAATTTCGTGAAGGCACTCCTGATGGATCTCATGCAAATGAACAGGATCAACTCAACAATGTTGAAGTTATGAATGAGGCATTACAAAAAATAATTGCTTCTCAAGTAAAGCTCTTCAAGCCTTCGTTAATCAGTTACATGTTACTCCGCCCACACGAACTCCAAACAATAATACTTTAGAGAACCCCCGTTCTAGACTGGTTAATTCAGGCAGTGGTGGAACTCCTATTGAAATGCAAGAAGGAGACCCAGGTAATCAAGTTAACTCTGATTTACAAAATCTCGTACTAACCTTGCAGAAGCAGCTTAAGGAGCAAAATGAACGCATAGAACAAATACCTGGGGTGCCACCTGTGATCAAAGGGGTTGACATAGACAATTATTCTCAACAACCATGGAAGCCGAGTGTCGCCCCCCTCCCAATTCCAAAGAAATTTAAAATGCATGATATTCCAAAGTACGATGGAACATCAGACCCTCGAGACCACGTCACTACATTCACCACAAGAGTCAAGGGGAATGACTTGACTAAGCAAGAAATTGAATCGGTCCTGGTCAAAAATTTGGTGAAACACTCACCAAAGGAGCTTTAACTTGGTATTCTCTTTTACCTGAAAATTCTATAAATTCTTTTGTTGAGCTTGCAGATTTGCTTATTAAAGCACATTCAGGAGCTCAAAAAGTTGAAAAGAGGATGGAGGACATCTTCAAAATCAAGCAAGGAAATTCCGAGTTACTGAGAGAATTTGTAGATAGATTTCAACGGGAAAGAATATTGCTACCGCGAGTACCTGACAACTGGGCAGCCATAGCTTTTGCTAATAATCTAAATAAGAAAAGTTCAAAAGCCACGAGGAGACTCAAAGAAAGCCTTCGAGAATTCCCAGCAACAACGTGGAATGACGTCTACAACAGGTATAGCACAAAGATGAGGATCGAGGAAGATATCATCTTGCGACCTAAAACAGATGAGAAAATAAGTCCAATGCGTGTAGACAATGAAAGGAGATCCGGTAAAAAATAGGTACAATCCTTATATGGGACCTGCAGGTAAAGACTCACGGTCAAAACAAGAGAGGTACGATCATAAGCCCAGACATAGGGAATCATGCTCTTCATCTAGGTTTAACAATGATTGAGGTACACGTGGACAACAAGATGATGATGGGAGTTTGAAAGCAAGGTTTAGCGATTACAATTTTAATATAACTACTTCCGAGCTTGTGGTTGTTTTAAGAGGCATGGGAGATAAGGTACGGTGGCCGAAGGAGATGAGATTGAACCCAAACAGGCAAAACCCCGATTATTAGTGTGAATTCCATAATGATCACGGACATAAAACTGCAGATTGCAGATTTTTACAAGGCGAGGTGGATCATTTGTTAAAGCAGGGATACCTCACTGAGTTATTCAGTGAGAAAGGTAGACAAGCATATATGAAAAATAGACAGGAACCTTTGAAGCTGCCCTGACCTAAACGGACAGTCAATGTTATAAGTGGAGGAGAAGATATCAACGGTGTCTCATACACTACAGCCAACAAAATATCCAAAATGAAAATCACTCATGGAAAACGGCTAAGATGCGTGCTAGAAGAGGAGAATATCACATTCAGTATGCAGATGCAGAAGGCCTCCTGACTCCACATAACGACGCATTGGTAATATCATTACTCGTACATGGTACTAATGTGAAATGTGTTTTGATTGATCCAGGCAGTTCGGTGAATATTATTTTGATACGAGTGTTGCGCGAGATGCAAGCTGAGGAAAAGTTGATTCCTAAAGCGCATACCTTGTCGGGGTTTGACAAATCTAATGTCGTAACCAAAGGCAAAGCAATTCTTACCACGTTTGCAGAAGGTGTTGTTAAAGATACTAACTTCTAGGTTGTAGATATGGAAATGGCTTATAATATGATCTTGGGAAGGCCATGGATCCATGATATGGATGTCGTATCGTCAACTCTACATCAAGTTATTAAATTCCCATCACCATGGGGGATTTGTCAAATCAGAGGTGATCAACAAACATCCAGGAGTATTAACTTCGTTGTAGATTCAACTGTTCAAGGTGAAGTCAAATAGCTATTACAGAATTCAGTTGAGGAGGGTATAAAGCCAACCTTGACTGAACAAGGAAAAACAGACGTGGATTCAAGGCCTGACACTATTCAAGAGCCAGAGGAAAATGAGAACATTAAAATAACGATCGAAGAGTTAGAGGCTGTGGTTTTATTTATACATTGGCCCGAGAGGAAAGTGTATATAGGATAAAATCTCAGGCCAAAGGCAAAACGTAAGCTAATCAAATTTTTAAAAGCTAATACAGATTGTTTTGCTTGGTCCCATTCTGACATGACAGGGATGCCACCGGAGGTCATGACTCATAAATTGAATGAAGACCCATTATATCCTCTAGTCAAGCAAAAGAAAAGAAAGCAAGGGGCTTTCAAGAATCAGGTAATTCAAGAAGAGATTCAGAAATTGCTCAAAATAGGATCAATTCGTGAGGTGAAGTATCCTAACTGGTTGGCTAATAGTGTTGTGGTTCCGAAGAAGAATGGTAAGTGGTGCGTTTGTGTGGATTACACAGATCTTAATAAAGCCTGTCCGAAAGATTCTTTTCCTTTTCCGCATATAGATCAGTTAATTGATCCTACTGTAGGATATGAACTATTAAGTTTTTTAGATGCATACTCAGGTTATAACCAAATCAAAATGGATCCAGAAGATGAGGAAAAACCATCTTTTATAACAGACATGGGGGGGCTTATTGTTATAAAGTAATGCCCTTTGGTCTTAAAAACGCTGGTGCAACGTATCAGAGGTTAGTTACTCAAATGTTTCAAGAGAATTTAGGTAAGACCATGGAAGTTTATATAGATGACATGTTAGTTAAGACTCAACATTCAGAGGATCATCTATAACCTTTATCTGAAGCATTTAGAATTTTGCGAAAATATAATATGAAATTGAACCTAGAAAAATGTGCATTTGGTGTGGCATCGGGAAAATAAGTTTTCTTGTTTCTAACCGTGGTATTGAAGTAAACCCAGCCCAGATTAAAGCTATTGAGAAATTCCTGACGTACTTAGAAATAAAAAAGAAGTTTAAAGACTCACATGAAGGATCGCAGCTTTGGGAAGATTCATCTCAAAATCATCAAAAAAGTGTTTCAAGTTTTTCTCGGCCCTTAAAAAGCAAAATCACTTTGAAT
Source organism: Nicotiana glauca (assembly GCA_026770625.1). Taxonomy (NCBI): domain Eukaryota; kingdom Viridiplantae; phylum Streptophyta; class Magnoliopsida; order Solanales; family Solanaceae; genus Nicotiana; species Nicotiana glauca. Next base: position 13,465 of record MU787130.1, read on the forward strand.
GGAATGAAGACTGTCAACAAGCACTTAGAAACTTGAAGACATATTTGGCAAATCCACCACTGTTAGCAAAACCTAAGGCTAGTGAAAGGCTCTTCATCTACCTCTCTGTTTCAGAAGTCGCGGTAAGTGTTGTTTTGGTTGGGGAAGAACAAGGTAAACAATCTCCTATTTATTATGTTAGTAAATCATTGTTAGATAAAGAGACACGGTATCCGCAATTAGAAAAATTAGCACTAGCTTTAATCATGGCATCTAGAAAATTGAGACCGTATTTCCAGTGTCACCCAATTGCTGTAGTAACTGCATTTCCCTTACGTAATTTACTACATAAACATGAATTGTCAGGAAGGTTAGCTAAATGGGCTATAGAATTAAGTGAATATGAAATCACGTATCTACCCAGAACAGCAATAAAATCCCAAGTACTGGCAGATTTCGTAGCTGATTTTAGCCAACGGATGCAATTAGAAGCAGAAAAAGAAGTTCAGGTACTCAATGGAGCAAATCCAGGAATATGGACTTTATTTACCGATGGATCGTCTAACATTAAAGGTGTAGGTTGGGAATTGTTTTAGTACCACCCACGGGAGAAATTATTAGGCAAGCTATTAAATGTCACTTCGTAACTGATAATGAAGCAGAGTATGAAGTTGTGATTGCAGGTTTGGAATTGGCACGAGAACTTGGGATAAGTCAGGTGGTGATCAAAAGTGATTCTCAACTCGTGGTTAATCAAATACTGGGGACTTACACAGCCAAGGAGGCAAGGATGTAGCAATACTTGGAAAAGGTAAGGGAATTGATAAAACAGTTCCAGTCTTGGAAGGTTATTCAAATACCAAGGGATGATAATGTTGACGCAGATGCCTTAGCGAACCTTGCATCCGCAGCTGATATAACAAAAGATGCCAATGCCTCAGTTATACATTTATTTCACTCGGTTCTCGAACCTGATAAGAACGAGGTAAATTTTAATAATCTAACTTGGGATTGGAGAAATGAAATTTTAGCTTTTTTACAGTATGGTACCGTACCTGATGACAAGATAAAAGCACATGCACTTCATAAAAAGGAAGCTCGTTACTGTTTAAAACAAGGTAACCTTTATCGAAAGATGTTTGGTGGCCCATTAGCAAGGTGCCTTGGACCTTCTCAAACGGAATATGTAATGAGGGAAATACATGAGGGATATTGTGGAAACCACACAGGAGGAAGGTCACTGGTAAGAACTTTGATCAGGGCAGGATATTACTGGCCCAAAATGGAAGAAGAAGCAACGAGCTTCATCGCTAAATGCAATAAATGCCAAAGATACGGTAATAATATGCACAAACCTGCTGAGTTATTACATCCGATTATTGCACCATGGCCGTTTATGAAATAGGGAATGGACATAGTTGGACCATTGCCTCAAGCTAAAGGACATGTAAAATTTCTACTCGTACTTACTGACTATTTTACTAAATGGGTAGAAGCAGGAGCATTTAAACAGGTATGGGAAAAGGAAGTCAAGGATTTCATTTGGCGAAATATCATTTATCGATTTGGTGTACCAAAAGAAATTATGTGTAACAATGGTCCACAATTTATCGGAGCTCAGGTCACGAAATTCCTTCAAAGTTGGAAAATAAAAATGATAACATCAACAACATATCATCCATTAAGGAATGGGCAAGCGAAATCGACAAATAAAGTCATCATCAATAATTTAAAGAAACGATTAGAGGAATCAAATGGTAACTGGCCAGAACTATTACCTGGAGTCTTATGGGCATATCGCACAACCACGGAAACAAGCACATGTGAGATCCCCTTTTCCTTGGTTTACGGGGCTGAGGCACTTATCCCAGTTGAGATAGGGGAACCAAGCACGAGGGTGTCCCAAGCAACGCAGGAATCTAATGATGAAGAGATGCTGGTCAATTTAGATCTGTTAGAAGGCGGGAGAGAGGCTGCATTAATAAGAATGGTTGCACAAAAGCAAGTGATCGAGCGATATTACAACAGGAAAGCCCGTTTGCAATACTTCAAAATTGGGGACTTCGTGCTTAAAAAGATCTTTCAATCTACAAAGGCAGCCAATGCTAGTAAGTTAAGTCCAACTTGGGAAGGGCCCTATAGAATTCATGATATTGCAGGGAAAAGAGTGTATGAGTTGGAGACAATGGACGGGAAAATACTTCCCTCACATTGGAATGCTGTTCATTTAAAAAGATATTACTTCTAAGGAAAAACACTTGGTCAGGTATCATTATGTTTGATTTTATTTTGAATTATTAATAATTTTTTAACTAACGATTTTAGATGATAGGCAAAACGCTTAGCCATAAATTCAGGAGTTCAATTACAAAAAGTTATCATAAGAAACCAAAAACTTTGAATATAGACTTCCGGAGGGCCACCTGCAAAAAGGGGAAACCTCAAATTACAAAAAAGAACCTTTTAAGGTAAAAGAATTGAAAAGGGATCATTTATAGGCTCAACTGCACTTGCATCATCAACAGCTAAGAGTTGATCTTCAATCATGGTACTGGTAACAGGCGCGGAAGAACTTAAAGGAAGTGCAATACTAGCAGTGATCTCATCAGTCACAGGAGTCTCAGGTACAGCAGACACGGGGACTTCACATATAGGAACTTCATCTATGGAAGCTTCACTCAAAGCAGTCTCAACTAAAGAAGCTTCATTTGAAGAAACCTCAATCAAAGGGTTTTCAACTACGAGAAGACTAGTTTTAGGAGATGAAAAATCCGGTGGCTGTTGTGCTCTCTCAATGGCTTCATTTACCTTAGCCAACTCAAATTCAAGGTTAAAATCTTCCTGGCTCACCTCTACCAAAGTGTCACGGCGGGTCTTGAGAAAATTCCAACTCACTTTAATGTTGGAGGTTTCCTCGAGAAGTTCATAATCCTTTTCCCAGGCCGTAACTTCGTTCTTGAGCTCCTTATTCTTAAGCAAAATAGAATCATGAGATAACTGCAATGAGGTATGAGAATTTTCCAAACCACGAACTTTGTCTGCAGAGGCTCGCAAATCTTCTTGTACTCGAGTAAGCTCTTGTGCCACCCCTTCTGTATGTATTTCCTTCTGAGCTAACAAAGCTTTTAGAGCTTTATTTTCATCAGCAACCATGGATAATTTCTCCGCAAAAAGTTCTTTTTCTCTCTTAGAACGGAAAAGGGTCTGATATATCCTTCTACTATGGTAAATTGTTTAAAATTGTCCCCTGTTATACTATTAAGCCATAAAAGTCCCTACCGTCCAACTATCCTAACAAATCTGCCCTTGCTTTGAAGGAAGTGCCATGTGGCCAGATTTCAAAAGAGGCAAGGATGGATGCCATGTGGCACTTCCGTCAAAGTAAGGGCAGATTTGTTAGGATAGTTGGACGGTAAGGACTTTTATGGCCCAATAGTATAACGGGGGATAATTTTAAACAATTTACCATAGTACAAGGATATATCAGACCCTTTTTCGCTCTTAGAATGATCTGAAGTAGCCTTGACCGTTGCCAATTCAGAGGTAAGAGTTTGGACTTGTTTCTCTAGGGAACTTTTTCTCTTCTCCAAAATGTCCATATCAATCTGCGAACTTTCATACTGGCCTTTCCAATTGTTGGCCTCCAATTGAGAGTCACGAGTAGCTTCTTATGCATCGTGAGCAGTTTTCTCCAGGTCACGAGCCAGTTTCTCTAAATGAGGAACTCGATTCATAAGCTCGATACCAATGAGGTTGACCTGTTCATGTGAAAGATATAAGATTAAAAATTCCTAAAGGAAAAAGAATCTTGATAAAATAAGAGATTGAGGAATACCTTTAGACTGGCATGAACAATGTCGTTCAGGAGAGTCATATTACTATGACTCTCAAGTTTTGCTTTCTCAATAGGGCCGATCAAAGGTTTGAGCCAGGTGTCGGCTTGCCCAGATTTCCTCAAGAGACTGCTATTAGCAGGAACTTCAATGGTAACACTCCTTATAGTGGAACTCTTATTCGAGGAACCCACTTCTGTGTGATGAACTATGGGAGGAGTGATTATCGGAGAAGGGGCAGTAGAAAAAGGAATATAAGTAACAGATGAGGGAGGCAGAGAAACAATCACAGGAGCGGTAGAGGAAGATAAGGGAAGCTCATCTAAAACTGGACCTAAAGGACCACTACTAAAACCACTGATAAAAAGCTGGTTTATAAAGTCAACAATATCAGACGGGGGAGAAATGTCATCATCAGGAATGACAACTGGAACAACGACAGGTTCGAAAAGGGGCAGGTTAGGAGAGACATTGATCTCATCATCACAAAAAATTCGTCTCCTGGCTCGTGGTCTAGTTACCAAGGAGCCCTCACCCTCTCCTTCAGAATCATCTTCAAGAATTGATTTTCTTTTCTCAGACCTCGGAGGAGCTGAAATATCTTGATTCGATCCTAGGAATATGTCTTGGCCACGAGATGCCAAGACACCCTCAAGAGTAACTCCTCGAGTGGAAAACCTAAGAAAAGGAAGGTTAAAAAGCCAAGACAGTAAAAATACTTAAGGTAAAAAAAAAAAAAATACTTACCATGAGTCTTTGGTTTCCAACCGTAGCGATTGGAAAGGGTTTTCCATGTCCTACCTTCCATTGGAGCAACCTTCAAAAGTTTTTCTATCCAACCACGGATATTGGATACGGGTTCAACCATACCCATGGTTGCTGAAAAAGAAACACAATAGTAAAAAAATAGGTAAGGTTGAAAATAAAAAGGCATGGGGATATTTAATACTTACGTGCAAAATTCCACTTCTCTGGGAAGCGGATATTTCTTTCACCGACTAAACCCACGGTGGGGGCAGCAACATACTGAGCATACCAACCCTGGTCCGTATCATCTTCAGGATTCACCAAGACTTTTTTGCTCCTAGCTGCTAAACCAAATATTCCGTTTCGAAAAAAATCTAGGAGAGTAGAGGTGAATTAAAAAGGGGAAAGTAAATTCTACGTTGGCCTTATTAGCAAGATGCCTCAAGCAGGCAATAACTCGCTATACTATTGGTCAAATTTGACCCAAGCAAACATCGAAGAAGCGATAGAAGTCTAGAATGACCGGATCGATGGCTGGTTTGAACCCTAAAGTAAATGGGTAGGTATAAACAAAGGAATAACCTATAATATAAGAGGTGATTCTTTGATTTGGGTTAGGGATAATAATTGGGAAATCTTCAACCCAATGACTCTCCTTCCTAACTACGGGTGCCAAAGCACTTATGATTAGAGTGGGATAAGGATCAGCACGATCTAGTGAAGCAACTTAAGTTTTTAAGGATTCTTTATCATGGCGAAAAGAAAATTCTGTGGGAATAATTTCTTCCACCAAGGGTTCACACAGTGGCTCAGAAGAATCCTTACTTCGAGAGGAACTCCTTTAAGAATGCGGACCCCTAGTTCCAGAAGAAAGACCAGAACCAGAAGGAGGTATTGATGTGCTACCACGAGTGGAACTTAATTTGCGTAATCTGCCTCCTCTTCTATGTCTTACAGGAGCATTAGGAAAACTATCTAGAATGGGAGTTTTCCTAGGGTTAGGATTTGATGAAGCCATGGATGCAAGAGTTGAATTAAAGCAGGGAATGATGGAGAAAATTTGCAAGGCACAAGTGTTCCATTCAATTTATGAAGAACAGGAAAAAAAAAACTATATTTATACTATTGGAAAAAGTACGATGATGAAGGAACTGTAATAATGATAATTGATATTTCGTGAAAAGTGAAGCCAAAAAGAAAGCCTAAAAAAAAAAAGTGTTGCGAGACAGTACAACCAATGAGGAAGCAACACGTGTCTAGTGCATTAAAAGGAAGTGACTGTTGAAACGTCAACTTTATCAAAGTATTAATGATGATAAAAATTCTCCTTTTATGAAATCCACTTCCCAAGTATTCAAACTGATGAATAAATAGAAAGTGGGGGGACTATCTGTATTGAGGAAAAATATACACATAAATGAATGATGATAAGGCATGACACATGGAACTATCAAAAGGTTATAATTGGTCAAAGAATCATAGACTGGTGCGGGATAAAAGATGTACGAGACAAAAAGGATAAAAAAGAGATACAAGATCAAAAAAGGGGGTATGAGATAAGAGGCTCGGAAGCCCCGTCCCTATTTAAGCGTAATTACGTACGAGATACGAAAAGGATAACGAACCGGGTCAAATAAGAAGATAAGGATATAGCGTTTCAAGAGAAATAAATACCGGAGCCATTAAGGAATATTCGTATTCAATGTACTGATTATGTAAAGCAACATTTAATGTCATTAAATGTTGATAATAGCCTCATTATGGCTTAGGTGTAACGTATATTTACAAAGATTCTCCAAAGGGACCTATAAAAGGAGAAATATATAATCAGTGGAAGGGGGCACTATTGAAATATATTCTGATTTTACAAGCTTTCGTATCTGAGTACTTGAAAATTCTTTTCTCTATTTATTTTTCGATTATCAGTAACCCGATTCTTCTATTTTCTAGATTTGACTAAAAAGTCTATTTTTTGGTTAAACACATATATATAGTGGAAATCATACTGCATTATGTATATGTACAGGTAAACGATCAAACAAGAAATCTCTTCCATTTGGCACCTGCTATCTTCATCCATCACAAAAAGTTACTCATTGCTCTAGAATTGCCTAAATACAACACAACAACACACTAGGGTACATTCCCTTCAGTATTCATAAATTTTGATGCATTCTTCAGAATGTGGCCTGTGATATAGATACTGTGGAAAAATTAACGGTCATGTCCCTGCAAAGAGAATTATACCGTTAGTGCAGGAGATATAAAGCTTAAAACGACGGTTGTGAAACAACAGTATTTAAAATATGCACTTTCAAGTAATTAGGGTAAGGCAGCGTACAATAGATCCTTGTGGTCTTGCACTTCTCCGGACCCCGCATATAGCGGGAGTTTACTGCACCGGACTGCCTTTTTTTACTTTCAAGTAATAAGCAGCAAAAATAAGTATAACAAGAGAGGACAGTAAACGAATAATTGGATGGTTTTCTTCCCCTCAAAAAAAAGGGCAGCCATGTGCATTAAGCTCCCCCTATGCGCAGGGTCTGGGGTAAGGCTGGACCACAAAGGTCTATTGTACGCAGTCTTACCCTGCATTTCTGCAAGAGTCTGTTTCCATGGCTTGAACCCGTGACTTTCTGGTCACATGGCAGCAACTTTACCGGTTAAGGTTTTCTCCCCCTCTTTCAGCGAATGAATCCGCAAGTAAAAATGGGAATACTTATTTGTGAGTTTAGAAAATATATATATCATGAGAGGATAAACTGAACTTTTCAAGAAAGTAATTCTGATATTCAAAATTCTAGAACTGAAATGACACCGAGTTCCACAATTGACAGACATACCAACATAATTTGTGAGTTCAGCATTGAGGTGGAGATTCTGGCTCAGAACCAGAAATAGAAGAGAAAGACACAGTGTCTTCTTTAGCCATAGCCACAAAGTTGAGAGGGGCAGTAGAAAGCCTTCTCATTTCCTTGAAATAACCATTCTGTCGCATAGAGTTGGAACGCGGAGTTAAAAGGTCTGGAGTTGCACAAGGAATTGAGTTCCTGCGTGGCGAGGGTGTCACAGATCCATTTCCATTTGCATGGTAACCATTTGCCTTCTTAAAGCTGCTGCTTCTTCTTGGACTAGGTCTGGAACCATATACACTTCCCTTTTCAGAGAGCAGCATATCTTGGAGTTTCTTCTGATCCTGGACGACAAGATAATATGAAGGTCAAACACTTCTGCTTTCAAATACCAAAAGAGTTAGATGCTCTTTCTTCGTCTTTGGATTTGATCAAAACACATAAAAAGGTGTATATTAGAAGGAAAAATTACATTCGACAAATTAATTCATGTGACTTCTACAGATGCATTCTCCTATCTTGCAATGTGCTACTTTTCATACACTAATTAACATTTAGTAATAGATGAGAATATTTGACTTTACCCGAGCCCCTTTCTTTGTCTCTTCTTTCTGCTGTCTAACCATTTTGTAATCCTCCAATATCGACACCAATCTCACCTACACGTATAGACCATTTCATTTGGAAAACAGTACAAACAAAGAGAAGATCTAGAAACTTGTAGCTGCAGGAGAACTCACCCCATCATAAAGAAACAACTTCTGTTTCCCATTTTCCCAAGCTAGTGTCTTGCTAATCAAAGTATTAACAACAACTGAAAACAAAAGCGTTTAATTTCAGTTTTTCACGGACTATCTGAGGTCAAATGACTAGGAAGCCAAGAGTAAATTACCTGGAATCTTAGTCACTTTAATTCTAGCTTGTTCAGCCCGCTTTAAGTTTATGTGAGCACCTCTTCCACCACTGTAACGTCTATAATCCTGATAATAGAAAAAGGGCTACTCAAACTTTGGACAAAATAAATCTACAACTATTTTATTTGATATGTAATATAATACACTCCCAGCATAAGAAAAGCTAGAGTAACTGGACCCTCAGTAGTAGGCAGATATATGATAAGCTATGCATGTCATTAGCCCACAGGATATCATTCAATTTATACCTGGTTATAATCTTCAAGCCAGTTTTCCTCCTCACAAGCAGAAAGCCACCACTCTATTCTATCCATTATATCTTTTCGACTTAAAGCTTCATCCTTTGCTTTGTTTATTTGTGCTTCAATATTTGCCAGGAGTTCACAGGGATCCACAAGACCTTCAAATAAAAATTGGACTCATTTCTGTGCACGGACGATGTTAGAGGAATACAGCTTCTTTATGTATCCAAGATTCGATGTCTTACCAGAGTCAATCATTGCACTAGATTTATCGGCTGAAGTACTTGGATCAGGTTCGATATGATTTTTGTTGCATATGTCCTCCAGCTCAGCCCTCCTTTTCATGACCAGCTCTTTCATCCTGCTTGCTTTCAATTTATTTACCCTCTCAACTTCTGTTGATACCTATGAAAATCAGTATAATATGACAGACAAAATTAAACTTCCTACAGCCTGAAATGTTGTCCACTCACAAGTCACAACACGTCCATCGGCCATTGAGTACGTATGGATAAGCTCCAGTCACAGTTCTATGGTTGTGAGAAATATGTCCAATGCACCTAATACATAACCCTCTGCTTCACTAGTTTCATTAGAATTCTGTTATGAGGTGTACCATCTTTATGCAACATTATAATTAATGATTTACCTTATTATTGCTGTTGTTGGCTTATTCAAGGAAAACAACAATGAGAAGTAGTGAAACGAGAAAAAGCAGGGCAGCAAAATATTTTAAAAGATAGGTAAATGCTCACAAACCTGATGAATAACCTCCAATGAAAGAGCACCTGGCTCTGTAACATCTGACTCAGAAAGACGAAGAATGGAAGTGATCCTTGATAACTTACTCTTCTCTTCTCTGGTTGTATCCATCAACGCCCAGAGCTCAAACAACAATCCAGAAACATCTTTTAGCTGCATCAGCGATGAGATTAAAATTATAGGTAAAGAGGAAAAATCTAAAAGAAGACAGAAGCAAGCAATACCTTTTGATATCGAACTTTTCTTTCTGTCTTCAGTCTGAAGATGGCCTGGTCTAGACATTCCAATGCGCTTGTGCTGATGTTAGTGGATTGTCCAAGGCTTGTTTCGTGTAAGCTTGGATGCACATCACTCACAGTTTTGTCAAAATCCAGCCCTAGCACACCACACAAAGTGTGCACCTCATTTACACAGTCCACAACTTTTTGGATCCGCTCGGACTGCAGGCAGGAAAAATACTTATCAGTTAATTTGCTAAATTAATTAATTCTCGTTCGATGGTTAAGCACGACATATTTTTCCATGTTAAAAATGGAACTCAATCCCATGCATACCTTCTCCTTTTGAAGAGCACGAAGATGAGATTGGTATTCGGAGAGGTTTCTCATTGATAAGTCGTGATCTTCCAGATTTAAGGAACTCACAGCATTGACGATATTAGAATACCCAGAAATCTCACTAGTTATCTTGTCAATTTGTGTCTTTATATCTGCAAACTGCTTAAGTCTTTCATCTTTCTTAACTCTTAAATCATCTGCAAGTGGTGTAATCAATGCCAGCTGCTCTTTCAATGACGCTGACTTCTTCTCTGGCGGAATCTGTTGAGTTGAGAAAGCATGGTTTTGAAGCATTAGCGTAAGCCTGATGTTTGATTGACTTTTAAAGTATCAAAATGGACTTATCCAAAAGAAAACTTGCAAAAGGATTTGATAATTAGGATTAATTACATCTAACCAACTGGATAGACGAACAGAAAGAGTCTGTAAACCAACATTTGTAGAAGTTCAGATATTACCATAGAAACCTTCAACCTATTCAAGACTTTTAGTAGAATCCTTTTAACTTATAGAGAAAGCATTACTAGTAGATTAAGGGAACAGAATAATGAAAATCTAAAAGGGGGCAAGATAATAGTTCCAACAGCAGAAGAAAGTGTTCATTACCAGTGAATTAATATTGAGTTGACCAAGAGCAGCCATTAAGGTTGCAATCTCGGCGTCTTTAGCAGCAACAGCTTGATGAAGGCATGCTTTTGCATTGGCAGCTTCTTCAACTTTTCTTCGGTATACTTCCAAACAATCTCTCTCCAGCTCCAAAATCATACGTTCTTTATCCGCTTCAGTCTCGCCAATATCCCTCCATATTTGCTGGACATCACATATATACGGTCAAATAAACATTGGTTCTTTGCATAGTTCTAATTTGATAGACTAAATTCATGTTGGAAAACTAAATTTAATTGATGAGGAAGTCAAACATACAGAAACACAAACTTGAATTTAGCAAATGAAGATTCTCACTTCTAACTACAATTAATCCATCAATCAACTAATTCTCGTCTCAAATTACTTAGGAAAATTCATATGAGAGAAAAATTAGAGAACATCCTAAACTCTCGACTAAACCAACATAAAGCATACAACAGTTCAAAGACGATGAAAGCATTAACTTGTTCCCCATCAGAACTCTTCTGATACATCATTTTTACCACATTCAAACTGAGTACATGATTTCAATTTAATTAAAATAGTACAAGGGGAAACTATTCCAACTCAATTGAGCTACCATGATAGTAAGAACACTTATGCCAGCTGCCAAACCATTAATTGTAGTGCAAAAAGTAATTGATTATGCTCAAGTCCAAACTTCATTTTAATTTAATCATTTTCGAAAAATTATTCCAAAACCAAGAAATTTGTCCTAATTTAAGCAAGAAATTTGAAATATAAAGAAACCACTGGACATGAATATCTACCTGCATAACTAATTGATGAGAAAGTCAAACTAAAAGGAACATACAGAAACACATCTTGAATTGCCTACTTCTAACTACAATCAATCCATCAATCAACTATTCCTCAACTCAAATTACTTAGGAACATTCAGTTGAGATAAACATTAGAGAACATCCTAAAATCTCGACAACATCAACAATAAAGAACACAAGAATTCAAAGCCAATGAAAACACTAAGTATTCACCATTATAACTCTTCTAATACACCATCTTAGGACATACAAACTAGATGATTTTAACTTAAAAATACTGCAAAGGGATCAACTATTCCAATTCAATAATCACAACATTCCCTCAATAAACACCCAAATTCCCCAATGAAACAAAGAAAGAAAGCAGCAAAGTTTAGACAAAAAGGGAAAGTAACTACGTACCTGAAGTTCACTAAGTAAAGTATGACAAGTAGAACTCGTATGGACACTGCAACAAGGACTTGCAAAAGCCAGCATATCTTGTGATGATAAATGATAATATTCCTCTCTTTTTCTCATTCCCAAATCACACAAAAGCTCCAGAAAAAGTTGACTCTTTCAGAAGACTAATATGAAGGGCAGAATATAAAGCCAACTGCTAATAATTATAGGCTTATAGCAGCAAAAGGAGAAAGAGATAGAAAGTGGTAGTGAGTACTTCTATCCACAGTCTTGTCAATCGACAATGAATGGACCAATCATCTAAAACTCACTTTTAGATTAAAATCATTCAGTATGGTAACAGAGGATGTCATTATCACCTAAAAAAAGACATACTCATATACTTAAAAGACAAAAAATCTACACGTAAAGGAACGTATTACAAACCAAAAATAATACTTAAAAATTGCTTTCTCGAACCAGAAAAGCTAATACTAGGCCATACCCACCAAGCCACCAACTATAATAAAGGACAATATGAAGTTGCTTTCCTTTGGAACTTCGTTTCTTGCCGTTTTCTTTAGGAAAAGGAAAACAAGAAATGGGGAAGACTTAATAAGAAAGTGGAGTGAAATGAGAAAAGAGGAAAGAAAAGGAGGTTAGGTACAGAGAAGAGGACAACAGCAACAATAACTTAGGGACACAAAAGAATTACTGACTGAGGAATTAAGAAGAAAGAAAGAAAGAATTTTAGCTCAGGTTAATGCGTTAATACAAATGGATCCGCGCTCGTTAGCTCAAGTTTCAATGTTGGTTGGTTCTCTTTCTATCTCTGGAAATAGAATTTTAGAGCAGTGAACATGCTTCAACGGCAGGAAAGCCCAGCTTGGATCCTTTACAAATGTATATATTAAAAACAAATACTTCAACGACGAATAAATCGAAGTCAGTTATATAAATTATGTGTATTTATTTTGCTAAATGGACATTCTGAGCAATGTTTTAAAAGGTGGGGGTGTGATGCGAGGCGTTTTATTTCTAACGATGCGAGGCTTAAGCCCCGAGACACGGGGCATAAGTCCCACGGATCTTTAAAATTTACTAATTTCAAAAATTTTAAGATAGTATAAAATAAAAAATAATTATAAAAATTACATCAAAATCACAAAATTATAATAAATAATCTATTTAAAATATTTACAAATTATAATTCGACTATGAATAATACGAAAAGTATGACATATATCATAATATGCAAATTAGTTGCAACGTCGTTATAACTCAAACATCAAAAGTAATGTATCCAATATGAAATCTTATATGTATCTCTTAAGAAGTAATAAATCTTGAAAGAATTTCAATATTATAATTTAATATTTTACTTAAAATACTACTTTTATTTAATATGCTTTCTATTCGAAAGAGAATTTATATAAAAATATAATTCACAATTTAAATATGATTCTCTAGCATCATCTATTTTTAAATTTCAACGAGTTAATAAACTAACACATAATTCACCATACAATATCATGATAACTAATTATTTGTAAATAGCTACTAGCTAATACTGAGATATTAAATTAATAAGTATTGCATCTCGTAAACCTGAAAAAAAAATATTTAGAAGAATAATTATAAAAAAATTAAGGACTATTATATAGTAAAGACATAACAAAAGCTAATAAATAAATACTTTTGAAATGAAAGATTTATTTAAAATTTACTATCATAGCAGTCTTAGCGGATAACGTGCAACAATTTTTATTTTAATTATGACATAAAATACTCTCAACTTAATGATTTATGATTAAGAAAGAAGTAATTTTGAATAGTCAACGATTTGTTAAGAAAATTTGAGGATTCACAAGGTTAGTTACATACAATTGCATAAAGTTCTATTAGGCGAGCCCAGTACCCTGGGCGTTGGGCGTGTCCGGGACGTAAGCCCCGATGGCCGAGGCGTAAGTCTCACGGAACTAAGCTCCACACATAAGCCCACGGGCATTTCACGAGTGCTCCGGACGAGTTCCAATTCTGCCTTTTAAAACAGAGATTCTGAGGATTCATTGTGATTAAACTACGTTTACTTAACTGATGACATACTGTAACTCCTTTATGTTGGTTCGAGACCGACTGCTAACAGGTAAATAAAAACTTATATCACCCTGTAATTCAATAAATACATGATACATATCTTTACAAGTATGATTATCATTAAATTTTAGTTAATTAATATACATTTTTAGACTTATTACTTACCTCTAATAAATTAGTGTGATTTAGTATAAACACTTCGGATAAGTTTTTTACCCTGTTAACTTATACAACATTACAACAAGTACATTTCAATTTCAGGCTAATTTGGTTGATTGTATACTAGTTCTTTTCCATACTTATGTTACTTTGATCTAGTGTTTTAAAGGGTTTTTTTGGGACTCGCCTCGGATATAAGCATTATCAAATACCCCAAGGCTCATATGTGGGGCTTAGTTTTGTTAGACTTACGCTCCAAGTACTCTAATGTGCGCCTGAAACACGCCTAACGCTCTTCAATACTCGGGGGCTCGCCTAATAGTTTCTAGCAGAAATCATGCATCAAATTCCCTAATTAGTATTGTTGACACTCAAATTTCTTTAACAAATGAATGGTTAAAGTTTATTCATCTATACAAATATAAGGATTCAGAATAACTCAACATAATGAGTCATAGTATTGCATATTTACTAATTAAGATTATCGGCAAGTGAATATCATTTGAATAGCCAAAATTTGCATATTTAATTACTATAGGTATTTATGTTTTAGTTCTACGTCTCGTAAAATTATCTAACTCTTATTATTTTGCTATTTGAAAGCAATTTTATATTTACTCACGAAGAGTAATATTAAATTACATTAATGATGGAGTTTATTGATTATTATGTTTCAGAGAATTTGATAATATTTTTATAAATATTGTTATCTTTCTATCGTTTGAAAGATAAGACACTTGTCACGACCCAAATCCCGCTGCGGTCGTAATGGCGCCTCTCGTGAAGACAAGGCCATCCAACCAACCATGTTTGCCTTTTTCAAAAAAATGGATAACATGAATAAATAATTTTTTTTTTAAAGATGATTCCAATATTATTACTTAGCGGAGGTACAACCAAACACAACCCAAACCGGGGTGTCACAAGTCACGAGCAACTATTAGAGCATGACTACCACTACAAGTCTGAAATATACAAATAGGACTGTTAAAACAAAGGAAGAACACGCGGCGCTGCGAAAGCTGGCAGTCACCTTGCTAATCTCCATTAACTTAGCCACTGATCTGCTCAAAACCCGTTACCGGGTGATAAAATACCTGCATCTGCACGCGAGGTGCAGGGAGTAAAGTGAGTACTTCAACTCAGTGAGTAATAAAAATAAATAATAACTGAGCAGCAAGAAATTACGTAAAGCAACCAACATGCTGTATAGAAGCCGGGTACACTTTTTGAGAAAAACAGTGAAATCTATGATATCTTTAGAAATACATTGGCTCAGTTCAAATCTCTTTTGAAAATGGTCTTTTCAATAATTACGAAAACGATTTCAAAACAGTTAGTGCTGATAAGCACAGAAAAGTCCGCCCTCGGGCACAAATACCCCAGTATAATAGGTAAAAAGACAAGTAAATATGCAAGATGAGCACATCAAAGTTCGCCCCTCGGGCAATATCTCAAAAACAGTTCCGTCCCCTCAGACATGATTCATGTTCCTGGTTAGTCATTGTTACCAGACCGGTCAGCCATTGTTACCTGACCAACATGCATATTACAGTGCCATTGTTACCACTGGTCAAACATTGTTACCTGACTGGTCAGTCATTGTTACCTGACCAAACGCGTATAACAGTGTCATTGTTACTACTATCTAAAATTTATCCGCTCTAGATGGGTACCCGCGCTCACTGTGGGGTGCAGACTCCGGAGGGGCTCCTACAGCCCAAGCGCTATATCATCATAAGGCCTGAAAGCCTATACATATCAACATGAGGCCTGAAAACCTTCTCATAATACACTCGAGGCCTGGAAGCCTCCTCACATATCGCTCGAGGCCTGGAAGCCTCCTCACATATTGCTCGAGGCCTGAAAGCCTCCTCACATCACTCATCATATTCTCGCATATGGCCCTCGGCCTCAATCAGTCCAAAAATAATCACAAGCCCCTCCGACATCAGTAAAACAATAATGCTCAGCTCAACAATAGTTCAAATATTAGTTAAAACTCAAGGTTGAGTAAAAATATAGCTGAGTTCATGAAACAGTGAACTTCAAATGGACTGAGTTCAAATAATATTTCAAATAGTGAGGAAAACAGTGATGATAGCTCACAAGGAGTTCAAACAGTCGGCAATAAGTCCAAGTATGGCAATAAGCCCAAGTCATAGTGAAAAATAACAAGTCATAGTGAAAAATAACAAGTCATAGTGAAATACGCGGTAAAATCAACAACCGGGACGGACCAAGTCACAATCCCCAACGATGCTCTACCTCATGCTCTCTATCCGATGTGCAAGTCACCTCAATATAGCACTATGGGTGCAAATCTGAGGTTTCAAACCCTCAGGATATCATTTACAATCATTACTCACCTCGAATCGGTGAAATCCCTAGCTCGCGACGCCTTTGCCCCTCAAACCGGCCTCCACGCGCGTCAAATCTAGCCACAATCAGAGCGAATACATCACAATATGCTAAGGGAACAATACTCAATCGAAAACAATCGAAAAATATCAGGAATCTCGAAATTAGCAAAACCCGAGCCCTGGGCCCACTTCTCGAAAAATCAAAAAATTTACATCAATGGGTTCCTTATCTTCTCACGAGTCTATGCATATCAAATTTCCCAAAATCGGAGTCCATTTGACCTTTCAAATTCCATTTTTTAAATCATCAAGTTCCCAAGCTCTAGCTTCGCTCTCTTTTGATGAATTTCAACCAATTTCCATGTTAAATTTATCATAATTTCATGTATTTAGGCCAAGGAACTTACCTCCAATCACACCTAGTCGAAATCCCCCTTCAATTCCGTCCAATAGCTCTCACGCTCGCTTAAAAATGGTGGAAATAACATAAGCTTCGCAGAACAAAATAAACATTAAAAACCCTTCTGGCACCAGGGGTTTCCGCTTCTGCGGTCCCTATCTCCGCTTCCGCAATACCGTTTATGTGGTTCCTTTCCGCTTCTGCGGAATTTCATTTAAAATCCCAGGCCACTTCTGCGGCATACTTTCCGCTTCTGCGGAACTTTATCTTAAGTCCATAAATCGCTTCTGCGATTGCCCATTCGCTTCTGCGGACTCGCTTGTGCGAAAAAGGTTCCGCTTCTGCGGAACTACCCTACTAAGACATGGACCGCTTTTGCGACCCTCCATACGCTTCTGCGGAACCGCTTCTACGGTCCATTTTTGCAGAACCAAAAATATCAGATACCAGCTAAAACCTGCAATTCCTCAACTCAAATTTCATCCCGTTAGCCATCCGAAATCACCCCGAGACCCCCGGGACCTCAATCAAAGGCACCAACACATCCTAAAACATCATTCAAACTTGTTCCAATCATCAAAACGCATCATTCAACGCTAAAACCATTAAATCACATCGGAATCAAGCCTAAGCTTCTTAAAAACTTCCAAAACTCACATTCGATCAAAACCCCAACCAAATCACCTCCCAATATTTTGTACGCAGAATCAAAATCACCTAACGAAGCTACTGCAACTCTCGAAATTCCATTCCGACCCTCGGATAAAAATCTCACCTATCAACCGGATATCGCCAAAATGCTAACTTCACCAATTCAAGCCTAATTCTACACCGAGCCTCCAGAATCAATTACGATCACACTCCTAAGTCACAAATTACTTCCCGAAGCTAATCGAATCACCGGAAATCACATCCAAGCCTTCTAACTCATAAGTCAACGTCCGGTTGACTTTTCCAAATTAAGCCTTCTTAAAAGAGACTAAGTGTCTCATTTTCTACCAAAACCAATCCAAATCAACTATAACACACCAAGTACTGATAATGAAACATGAAGAAGCATAAAATGGGGGAAACAGAGTGGTAACTCATGAGACGACGGGTCGGGTCATCACATCCTCCCCAACTTAAACCAACGCTCGTCCTTGAGCGTTCCCAGACTTGTCCTAGAAGCCAACCAACAGCTGAATAACCTTACCAAGCATATACCCGGGGTGATCCCATGTCACCCTATCTCGCATAGGTCCGAAAACACATCATAGCTGAAATCTCACAATCCATCTAGACCATAGACCGTAGAACCACATTGCACTTTCTGAAATCTTACACAAGATCAGAACCTCACATCTATACCTAGAATAAGCCCGAACCAGCTGTGATAATCCCTACCTGCAACCTCAGGTGAAACCATATGATATACCACATAATCCAAACACTCGAAACGATAGCTTCTATTCACAGCAGTTGCCCACAATAATCAAATACCGATAGAAAACCTCTTATTAGCTAAAGTCTGATTCCAACACTTCCATATACTGCCAATGATAAATGAAACACGCAATAAACCATAACCATTTCTCAGATCAACCATTCATGAAGCCACTTCCCTTTTGACTAATACCACAACAGATTCCGAACCGAACCCCGATATTATTCTTCCAACAAGCTGAAACCAAATCCATTCGTATTCATTAATGGCTCCAACAATCACCTCGAATCCAACATACCCCTCTGGTGATATGACACCTCAATACAGGCCTAGGCCACAACTTTCATAATACACGTACCAATAAGAAACGGTCTGAACATACTCAAATCATGAGAAATGACCCAAACGAAAGAGTTGTACCTCAAGCTCAGCAGTACCATCACAACACAAGGCTGAGACCCCATCTCACATCATAGAAATAGAACACCTGTACCTACCCCGAAAGGTCATATCACCACGTGACCTTGCCACAATGCGCGATCCTATCCAAACACTATTACACATGAAATGTCTCAAGTCACTATATTCAAAATCGACAGCCACGCACAATTGATGTCTGGAACCCCAGCAATTCATTACACCCACGGTGAAACAGATAACATACGACATGCAACCCGATAGGTCATAACCAATACTCTATTTACCGAGCACCCAATTACTCTTCCCGCTCGACTTTCACTATGAATCCCTAATAGAACCGCACCACATATGCCCATAATCAACAAATCATAACGTCTCACAACATAGAATAGCAACTCAAGCTGAATACGTAGCCACATCAACCTGCCAACGAACTCATAACCAAAGAGCTTGAAGCTGCTCCTTCCACTACTACAACTCCTACTGGAGCCATGCGATACGGTGCCCGGCAACAAATCAATATCAAAATCCACAACGTCGCCTGGCGACATGCCCGGCCACAAGAAATGCATCCGAAAAGTCCCTCAACACCAGAACTGAACCAATGGTAGAAACCTCTGTATTGACATCCATCACGAAGGCCCAATTAAGAGAAGCAGTCCTTCCCAGCCCTTCGTTGGTCTCTGGAATACAAGCCACTCTGCTAGAACATAGTCTGATGCACCTCGCCACTCAACCCGGGGCATTTTTCCGGCATAGCCCATAGTGCAATAGTCTAGAATAACCCAACACTGAGACAGCCAGTCCATACCCCAACATCATATCCAACATCTAACAAGCCAAGCAAAGAAAGATCCACTCGGGCCTTCAAATCCCAATAGCCGCTAAACGGTACCAATACACACGCTCCACAACTACTACATAGTCTGTACCTGAGAACTCCCAGTCTCCAACTCCATATAGCACACGAATCACCATACCCGGTCCTGAATTCCGCCGTATGAATACATATCACGCCTCAAGTACCCAATCATTCCACGAAAGATATCCTAAAGTTTCCCATGTGCCATCAAACAAAATCAGATATCGGCAATTGACCTAACAAGAAAGCTCCGCAATACTATCGAAGTGCCATCAACTTAATCACATTGCCCTTTTTCGGGAACATATACCCTCGTCAAATCACTATGATTAGCAATACCATTTCCTTAGTCATCTGAAGATCATTCACCCTAATCATCTGAAGCTCGATTCTCTAATCACCTAAAACTGCCCGTGCTGCTTAAGAATTTAATGACTCTCCATTCAGGACTGCACCATAACCTCACACACACGAATCTCAATCCTCCACAACATACCGCATATACCATACCACCTTAGGATAACATGAGAACTCCATCTCCCTTCCTAACCGTAAACATCTACGTACTTAACTAGGAAAGAACTCTCCATTGGTCCCACCTAGAAGAAAATCATTACGCACCCCATGTTCCGCATGTCCATAGAAAATATACATCTCCAAACCACGCGGAAACCTAACAAGAATTCTCTCCCAATTCCATTTGCACAAGCTAAACTGCCAGGATTGAGTCCTTCTATCCAAACCGAGCTAAGCAAGTTGTCAGAACTCAAGAGCTTTGATGCACAATACCTGTACGAACTCATTGCCTCGAACACACACAAAGAATTAATCACATCCTTACCAAACCGATTTGGTCCACTATCAAGCTATTCTATCTATCTAATTTCCCTTCTGATTCATCATCAACTTGATATTTATCCCTTACTATAGTACCACAATTCCTCAACCGGGCTTACCACGCGAGAACCAAGCATGAACCACACTGTCTAAAACCTATAAGCCGCTGAATACTCTCTCTCGAATATTCCCAAAAGCATCACATTCGACAACACTTAACTCTGAAGAACTTCCTATAAATCTAAATCCGTTACCTTTACTCTCGTGATATTGATGCATAGAATCCCATAATTAATATAGAAATACCACGAATCTGAACCTCTTTCAATGAAAACACAGTTTCTAACCACACATGCAACTTTAAGATACCTGATTGTTCCCTGTAGACTCTTGAACACATTAGAACCATTTTCGAAAGTCATTCTCTCTTATTCAAACTGCAAATCACCTGACCTGACGGACAGAACCACCCGTGCCTCACTGGCACTCCGATACCGCAAAATGATATCTTCATCCCAATACAACCAAGCAACTTCCTGCTCTATACACCGAACATCCTTTGCCAATAACACTCTAGACATTCCGTGATTCCCATACTCTATGAGGCATAATGTATCCTTTGTCACAATTTTCCTTTACTCTAGCCATAGCTAACTCGATCGTATGCCCCAAACTGGAACTAACATAGCACCTAACCGTGCAATCATCTAATCAACAACAACCTCCCCAACTTGGCTCGAAGACATATATCAGGACACACTCAATAACACATAACACTTTTAATCTAACGATGCCACAATACCATAGCAAGATTAAACTCAAATCATTTACAAGTTTGTGAAAACACAGATCATCTCGTACTATAATCCTCTGCAAATCTCGCAGTCATCCCCACATCAGTTGAGTCCACTCTCTTAAGCGACCCGAATCTTCAAATTTCAACACGTACCCTTCAATTACACATGAGATCTTCTAACATACACGTAAGGATCATACCACTCAAGAACACTCCGTAGGAGATAACCTACCTGCTTCGCCTTAATTTAGTATTTCAGCATACCTTCCACCATCATATACATTACACAGTCATGCAGTCTTCCGGGGTCTGAACTCATACTGCAACATGTAATGCACTTCACTCCCCACTAGGAGACACAAAAATATTCTTCACGCGCCCATATTCGGGCTACACATAAAATCACAATAGGAAACGAACACTTAACAGTTCATCTATTATCCAACAGACCTCTTTGTCACCACCAAGTCATATAGATACATCTCGCAGTACTAACCTACTCATCACATGGATATCCCACCGCCATTCCGGCCAATCGGGATAATACCGAACATATAAGTTCAAAATACTTGCTCACACAATCAGCACCTCGGTGCTCAAGCCATAGGCAAGATCCGGCCTCAAGTCCTCCAAACTGGCCCAACATCAAACTCACAGAGATTACATCTCGCCCCTTGATCAGGGAAGCTTAAGCCATCAAGGCACATATGATATTGAGCACTAAGGTGCGCATACAAACACGTGGAAGGAATTTCAAGAGTTTCTTTTCAAACTGAACCAAGGACGCACGATAAGAATTCAAGAATGTGAAGTTTTCCTAAAGGTTCTGTAGCCTCTCAAGGATAAATACAGACGTCTCCGTACCGATCCGCGAGACTCTACTAAACCTGCTCATGACTCACGAGACCTAGTAACCTAGGCTCTGATACCAACTTGTCATGACCCAAACCCCGCTCCAGTCGTGATGGCGCCTATCGTGAAGACAAGGCCAACCAACCAACCCTATTTGCCATTTTCAAAAAGTGGATAACATGAATAAATAATTTTTTTTAAAGATGATTCCAATATTATTACTTAGCGGAAGTAAAACCAAACACAGCCCAAATTGGGGTGTCACAAGTCACGAGCAACTATTAGAGTATGACTACCACTACAAGTCTGAAATATACAAATAGGACTGATAAAACAAAGAAAGAACACGCGACGTTGCGAACGCTGACAGTCACCTTGCTAATCTCCATTAACTTAGCCTCTGATCTGCTTAAAATCCGCTACCGGGTGACAAAATACATGCATCTGCACGCGAGGTACAGGGAGTAATAAAAATAAATAATAACTGAGCAGCAAGAAATCACGTAAAGCAACCAACATGCTGTATAGAAGCCGGGTATAACTTTCTGAGAAAAATAGTGAAATCTATGATATCTTTAGAAATGCATTGGCTCAATTCAAATCTCTATTTGAAAATGGTCTTTTCAATAATTACAAAAACGATTTCAAAACAGTTAGTGCTGATAAGCACAGAAAAGCCTACCCTCGGGCACAAATACCCAAGTATAAAAGGTAAAAAGACAAGTAAATATGCAAGATGAGCACATCAAAGTTCGCCCCTCGCGCAATATCTCAAAAACAGTTCCGGCCCCTCGGGCATGATTCATGTTCCAGGTCATTCATTGTTACAGGACCGATCAGCCATTGTTACCTGACCAACACGCGTATTACAGTGCCATTGTTACCACTGGTCAGTCATTGTTACCTTACTGGTCAGTCATTGTTACCTGGCCAAACGCATATAACAGTGTCATTGTTACCACTGTCTAAAATTTATCCGCTCTAGATGGGTACACGCGCTCACTGTGGGGGTGCAGACTCCGAAGAGACTCTTACAGCCTAAGCGCTATATCATCATAAGGCCTGAAAGCCTGTACATATCAACATGAGGCCTCAAAGCCTTCTCACAATACACTCGAGGCCTGGAAGCCTCCTTTCATATCGCTCGAGGCCTGAAAGCCTCCTCACATCATTTATCATATCCTCACATATGGCCCTCGGCCTCAATCAGTCCAAAAATAATCACAAGCCCCTCGGGCATCAGTAAAACAATAATACTCAGCTCAACAATAGTTAAAATATTAGTTAAAACTCAAGGTTGAGTAAAAATATAGCTGAGTTCATGAAACAGTGAACTTTAAATGGACTGAGATCAAATAATATTTCAAATAGTGATGAAAACAGTGATGATAGCTCACAGGGAGTTCAAACAGTCGGCAATAAGCCCCAAGTATGGCAATAAGCCCAAGTCATAGTGAAAAACTGCAAGTCATACTGAAATACGCGGTAAAATCAACAACCGGGACGGACCAAGTCACAATCCCCAATGGTGCTCTACCCCACGCTCTCTATCCGGCGTGCACGTCACCTCAATATAGCAATATGGATTCAAATCCGGGGTTTCAAACCCTCAGGATATCATTTACAATCATTACTCACCTCGAATCGGTGAAATCCCTAGCTCGCGATGCCTTTGCCCCTCAAACCGGCCTCCACGCGCGTTGAATCTAACCAAAATTAGAGTGAATACATCACAATATGCTAAGGGAACAATACCCAATCGAAAATAATCGAAAAATATCAGGAATCTCGAAATTAGCAATACCCGAGCCCCGGGCCTACTCCTCAAAAAATCAGAAAATTTACATCAATGGGTTTCTTATCTTCTCACGAGTCTATACATATCAAATTTACCAAAATCGGAGTCCATTTGGCCTTTCAAATTCCATTTTTTAAATCATCAAGTTCCCAAGCCCTAGCTTCGCTCTCTTTTGATGAATTTCAACCAATTTTCATGTTAAATTTATCATAATTTCATGTATTTAGGCAAAGGAACTTACCTCCAATCACACCTAGTCGAAATCCCTCTTCAATTCCGTCCAATAGTTATCAAGCTCGCTTAAAAATGGTAAAAATAACATAAGCTTCGCGGAACAAAATAAACATTAAAACCCCTTCTGGCACCAGGGGTTTCCGCTGTCCCTATCTCCGCTTCCGCGATACCGTTTCTGCGGTTCCTTTTCGCTTCTGCAGAATTTCATTTAAAATCTCAGGCCGCTTCTGCGGCATACTTTCCGCTTCTGTGGAACTTTATCTTAAGTCCATAAATCTCTTCTGCGATTGCCCATTCGCTTCTGCGGACTCGCTTATGCGAAAAAGGTTCTGCTTCTGCGGAACTACCCTACTAAGCCATGGACTGCTTTTGCGACCCTCCATACGCTTCTGCGGAATCGCTTCTGCGGTCCATTTCCGCAGAAGCGAAAATATCAGATACCAGCTAAAACCTGCAATTCCTCAACTCAAATTTCATTCCGTTAGCCATCTGAAATCACCCCGAGGCCCCCGGGACC
Source organism: Nicotiana glauca (assembly GCA_026770625.1). Classification (NCBI taxonomy): domain Eukaryota; kingdom Viridiplantae; phylum Streptophyta; class Magnoliopsida; order Solanales; family Solanaceae; genus Nicotiana; species Nicotiana glauca. Next base: position 37,923 of record MU787130.1, read on the forward strand.
TCAACCAAAGGCACCAACACATCCTAAAACATCATTCAAACTTGTTCCAATCATCAAAACACATCAAACAACGCTAAAACCATTAAATCACATCGGATTCAAGACTAAGCTTCTTAAAAACTTCCGAAACTCGCATTCGATCAAAAATCCAACCAAATCACCTCCCAATCATCTGAAATTTTGCACACACAATGAAAATCACCTAACGAAGCTTCTGCAAATCTCGGAATTCCATTCCGATCCTCGGAACAAAATCTCACCTATCAACCGGATATCGCCAAAATGCTAACTTCGCCAATTCAAGCCTAATTCTACACCGAGCCTCCAGAATCAATTCCGATCACACTCCTATGTCACAAATCACTTCCCAAAGCTAACCGAATCACCGAAAATCAAATCCGAGCCTTCTAACTCATAAGTCAATGTCCGGTTGACTTTTCCAACTTAAGCCTTCTTAAAAGAGACTAAGTGTCTCATTTTCTACCAAAACCAATCCAAATCAACTATAACACACTAAGTACTGATAATGAAACATGAAGAAGCATAAAATGGGGGAAACGGAGCGGTAATTCATTAGACGACGGGTCGGGTCGGGTCGTCACAACACTATAGTTGATTATATTTTATTTTTTGTGCGTTTTTAATTTTCTTCAACGTTTGTATGTACTTTGTATATTCTAGGGCTTTATCTCATGTTTGGGGCTTACACCTCTCTCCGTGTTAAGCAAAAAGCCTCGCTTGACGCCTCAGTTTCTTAAAACTCTGCTTGGATCACATTTCATGCGCTGCTCTTCGGTAATTTGTCTTTTAGAACAAATTACTAACTTTCAAAACAAAAATTCTTTAAATTACACATATCTCCGCATAAACAATCACTAAACCAAACTAGAAATGCTCCTCACAAACAGTAAAACTAATGTGGGCGGCCAATAGCAAACTTGCCGCCATTATTCTAACTTTGGCCTGTAGGATATTTTGCTTTCGTTGTGGTCAATTATTGCTAAATTTTCATGCACTTTTGGAACTTGTAGATTTTTGAAACAATTTCTCCGTGTGATTTTAGTCTATGTCATTTCTCTTCAGCACTTCTTCTCACTCTTCAAGAGACTATATGCTCCATATTAACCATCGATTTTTTGTGGTTATGGGTTATTTGTCTCATTTGTGTTGACTTATTATAAGTTTTGTCATATTAATTATTCCCTTTGTCCCGATTTATGTTGCGGAGCACGAATTTCGTGAATCAAATTTCTTAATTCTTATCATGAATTCGGATATAGAATCTATAAGTTTTTCTGAAACTAAATTTATATATTTGAAAACTACATAAAAAGTATTATAAGGCATAATATATAATAAACAATTCAAAGTATCTAAAAGGCATATGAAGCACATCCATCGCAGAATAAGGACAAATTGAAGACAATTGCAGCTACACCTACAACTACTCAAGCTTCTGGAAGTGGATCTAGGAATGGGAAAGCTCAAGAGCAAGCCAGGAAAAACACCAGCAATGGAATAGTACCATGCAACTATGGTACTGTTGAGAATAGCAAAAATGATGAACCAACGACTGTCAAACTGAATCAATCATGGGCAAATATTGTAGCAGGGAATAAACTAGCCATGAAGGGTATGGATCTACAATTTATGGCTCCAATCATTCAAAATGGTGAGAAAATAGCAAAATTAGAAGTTGAGGATGTCGAGGAGGAGAATGAAAAATGGAGATATGCAATTGTTCTGTATGTGATAGGGGATTCACCTACCATTGGAGCTATGGAAAGATTTCTCAACTCAGTAGGTAAGTTCTCAAGAAAGCCACAGATCTAATACCGTAACGAGGGATATTTTGTGATTAGATTCAGCAACCTGGAGGAAAGGGGCCAAGTATTATACTCTGGACCTCATACAGTGAATAACACGCCTATAATTATTAAGGCATGGACTGAAGATTCCAATGTACATGATGAGGTATTGAAGACTATTCCACTATAGGTGAGGTTTCCTAATTTGCCTCTTAATTGTTGGAGCATGAAAGCACTAAGAAAGATAGGAAGTATCTTGGGGAACCCAGTGTATGCGGATGAATGTACCACTAGGACAATGAGGATCTCATATGCACAAATGTTAATTTAAATGGACGTAACTAGGCCTCTGCCTAGAAGTGTGAAAGAGCAGGATCCTAAAAGGAGGCTAATTCAACAAGAGGTACTTTATGATTGGGAACCAACATATTGTTCTAAATGTTTGAAAATAGGACATGATTATGCTGTGATAAAAAAGGAACAACCACAAAGAATGGTCCAACAAAGGAAAGTAGATATAGGCAAACAAGTGTGGCTAAGAACAGATAGAAATGGAGCTAATTAAAAGAAGGAAACAGATCAAAAGGAAACGATAGAAACAGCCCAGTAGGGAGAGTTTGAACCAATAGAGAAAGAAGTGCAAAGGAGGGATGAAGGATGGATTACAGTACTTGGAAGATCAGCAGCAAGGGCAACTAAGGCCAGACAAAATGAAGAGCAGGAAGTTGCAGGAAAACAAGAGGTCCAAAGCTTGAACAACAACATCAATTATGATGTACCAGGTACAAGCAAAATGCAAATGAGCAGTCAAGGGGAACATGACCTGTATTATAAACCTCTTTTTATACAAATATGAGTGTGATAACTTGAAATATTAGGGGTTTGAATAAATCATATAAGCAAAATGAGGTGAGGGAATTCTTAAGAAGTAATAATAAAGCTATAATAGCATTGGTTGGACATAGAGTAAAGGAGCATAGAGAAAATGACATAATAAAAAAAATAGCACCTGGTTGGCAATGGATATCAAATGCTAGTCCAAGCAATAAAAGTAGAATATGGGTAATATGAGATCCTAGAATTTATAAATTTGATCCAGAAGAGGCTGATGAGCAGTTGGTAATGGGAAGATTAGTATCATATCAAAGGCAATCACATTTGGCTTCTCAACAATATATGGGCTACATACTATAAAAGATAGGTTAAGCTTGTGGAGGAAGTTGAGACAAATACATAGGATACAACAGGGACCCTGGCTAGCAATGAGGGACTATAATGCTATTCTTCAGACACAGGATAGACAACATGGTACTGAGGTACAAGACATAGAAACAAGAGATTTTAAGGAATTTCTGCTTGATACAGGGATGCATGAACTACAATATGTGGGAAGGAACTAAACATTGGCTAATAATCACACTTACAGTAGAATAGATATGAGTCTGGTAAATGCAGATTGGATGATGATAATGCCTAATATGAAAGTGCAGGTACTAGAGCCATTAGTGTCTGATCATTCACCATTAAAGCTAATGATAAAAAAAGTGCAGGGGAGGAAGAATAGACCATTCATATTCTTAAATTGTATAGCTGACGATCACCAATTCATACAGAAAGTGGAGCAAGCCTAGGAAGAGAGGAGTACTGGTGGCATGATGCAAATAGTATGGAACAAGCTAAAAAAAAGGTAAAGAAGGTTATTAAAGAGATCAACACAAAGCATTACAAAGGAGTAGATGAGAGAACAAAAGGGATCAGGGAGGAACTCCAGTCAACTCAGGAAGAAATGAGTTCCAATCTACAGAGACAAGACCTAATTGAGAAGGAAGTTTGTTAGACCCCTGACTCTTGATATCGGACGAGGCACGGCTGTGGCAAGGATTTAGCATGATGGCCTTGCTATATTGGCCTATGTGCGGATGAAAAATCATGCGGGACGATGCGGGCGGCATTGTTATGTGGGCTGTCAGGAACAAGTATGGGCCGAGGTCTTTGGAACGATAAGATATGCTTGGCAATGACTTGGAGAAGGCGGCAAAGACGGATTGGGGCGGCATGGCATGGCATGCACGCCAACATAAATTAATTGGAGCGGCATGGCACGGCATGCGCGCCAATGATGTGCATAAACACGACTGTTGAGAACAAGTATTGGCAAATGTCTTTGGAACGACAAGACATGACAAAGGCTTGAGAAAGCAGTGTGGCGGACGAAAGGCGGCATTGCTGAACATGCGCGCCAAGGACGAGGATGCGGGCATTTTGGGTTGTGGCAGTGTCAATGGAGAACAAGACAAGGCGGAACGCGGGCAAGGCAAGCAAAAGGGCAAAAACAGGTGCAAAAGCAGTAAACAAATGTGCTGGATGGGTGCTGGAATGGGCCAGTGCAGTGGCAAAGTGAGCTGGAGCACTTGCTGAAAACTGGTAGTGCTGGAATGGACCCGCTTAGTGCAAAGCTGATGCTGAAGAGGGCCAATTCGTGGACAGTGATCCAGAAAATAGGGGATGGTGCTCAGCCATGATATTTAGTGCTTTTGTTTATTGTAAAGTGTTTTTCCCCTTTGTAAAGTTGCTGCCCCCTTGTAAAATGCCCCTTGTAGTTGTCCAAATGACTGAAGCTGCTAGACAACAATGTCCTTGTGCTGTCAAGTGCCAAAGGCACCCTATATTCCATAAATAGGTGCCTTGGCTTTAGTCAGTGATATCCACAGAGATCCATAGAGATCCACAGAGTATCCACAGAGATACATAGACTCGGGGGGTGTAAAAATGTTTAGGAGAGAAACGTAAAAAACATCCACAAGAGAGGGAATTCAGGTATCTTGGATAGAATATATCCACGGAAAGATATAGGATTCAAATCGGGGGCTAAGATTGGGCATTGGGCAAATCTTAGTGTGGCATAAGAGCGGCTTGTGTTCTTTGCCAAAGTGGGGTTGTTATCGGATTGTGATCATAGCCAGATTCCTTTTATTATTTGTATATAATACAAAGGTTGGGATTTTCCCGTACATGATTGTCTCATTGTAATTGCTGTCAAAATTCGTCTAAGGCAAAGCTTGCTGAAAAATTGACAAGGCGTTGGACAGGCTTAAGTCAAGTTGGGGCGTAACTTGGCTGCCGCACGGAGCGCGTTTCGAAAAATTTTCCGCTGGGAAACGGCCCCATGACAACTGGTATCAGAGCAGGCAAAGCTCAGTTTTAGTTTGTAAAACTGGTATCAGAGCGCGAGCAACGTTGAGCGTGGCAACGTTCAGTTTTACTTTGTAAAATTGGTGCAGAGCTATTGAAACGTTGACGTAAAAGTTTTGTTTTGAGACTGGAAATCAAAGCAAGGCAAGTTCGTGGAAGTGGCAAGACGACCAGTGGCAAACATCGTATTGCAATTTGAGAACATGGTTGCTAGCACAAATGCTGAACTTCGTCAAAGGGTGGAGCAGCTAGAAGCTCAAATAGGGCAGGCTCTTGAGGAAGGTGCTGATTCTTCTGTTCTTGCTAGAATGGCACGACTGGAGGCAGATTTTGCTGCGAGACATGAAACAACGCTAGCAGAAATGGCCTTAGTGCGCAAAGAGAACGAAGAAATGCGGGGCGAAGTGGTTCAACTTCGAATGGCATTACTGAATATTGCCCCTAGAAGCGATGAACGTCCCAGAGTAAGAGTTCCTGAGCCAAAGTCTTATAGTGGTGCGAGAAGTGCTAAAGAACTGGAAAATTTCTTGTGGGATATGGAACAGTATTTCCAGGCTGCACGTGTACCAGATGATGAAAAGGTGACCATTACTCCTATGTATTTATCAAATGATGCAAAGGTGTGGTGGCGTACACGAGTTGCAGAAGGGGAAAGTGCTGGATTGCCCAAGATTGAAACTTGGGAGATGTTGAAGAAGGAACTAAAATCTCAGTTTCTTCCAACAAATTCGTCGTGGGTGGCGAGGGACGGACTGCGTCACTTGAAACAAAGTGGCACGGTTAGGGAGTATGTCAAGGAATTCTCATCCTTGATGCTAAACGTGGGTAATATGGCTGAGGAAGACAAGCTGCATTACTTCATGAGCAGATTGAAGGGATGGGCGCAACTAGAGTTGAGAAGGCAGAATGTGCAAAGCCTCTCTACTGCTATTGCGGCGGCTGACGCATTGGCTGACCTCAATTTGAAGCATGATCCGGTTGAATCTTCGCATTCAAAGCCTGACAAAGGGAAGGAAAAGGCGAGGGAATGGAAGAAAAATGGGAAAGGCCAAGCTCCCGAGGATGAACGGGGTGCCAACAATGGAAGGCAGACGGAGACTTCCTATGGCAAAGAAAGAAGCAGCAAATTCAATGGCTGTTTCACTTGTGGTGGACCGCATTTGAAGAGGTACTGCCCGGTGCAAGCAAAAGTGAACGCTATGCTGGCTGCCGAGAAGCAGGATCAAGTGGCGGGTGCAAATGCCATTGTGGCAGGGGCTGAAGAAGTCAAAGGGGAAGCGTTTTTGAACAACCCCTTGGGGCTTTTCAGATAGGAAGAATTGACGAGGACGTCGATTTCAAAGGGTACAGGTGGTTTGTTAGACCCCTGACTCTTGGCATCGGACGAGGCACGGCTGTGGCAAGGATTTAGCGTGATGGCCTTGCTATATTGGCCTATGTGCGGACGAAAAATCATGCGGGACGATGTGGGCGGCATTGTTATGTGGGCTGTCAGGAACAAGTATGGGCCGAGGTCTTTAGAACGATAAGATATGCTTGGCAATGACTTGGAGAAGGCGGCAAAGACGGATTGGGGCGGCATGGCATGGCATGCGCGCCAACGTAAATTAATTGGAGCGGCATGGCACGACATGCGCGCCAATGCTGTTCATAAACACGATTGTTGAGAACAAGTATTGGCAAATGTATTTGGAACGACAAGACATGACAAAGGCTTGAGAAAGCAGTGTGGCGGACGAAAGGCGGCATTGCTGAACATGCGCGCCAAGGACGAGGATGCGGGCATTTCGGGTTGTGGAAGTGTTAATGGAGGACAAGACAAGGCGGAACGTGGGCAAGGCAAGCAAAAGGGCAAAAACAGGTGCAAAAACAGTAAACAAATGTGCTGGATGGGTGCTGGAATGGGCCAGTGCAGTGGCAAAGTGAGCTGGAGCACTTGCTGAAAACTGGTAGTGCTGGAATGGACCCGCTTAGTGCAAAGCTGATGCTGAAGAGGGCCAATTCGTGGACAGTGATCCAGAAAATAGGGGATGGTGCTCAGCCATGATGTTTAGTGTTGTTTGTTTATTGTAAAGTGTTTTGCCCCTTTGTAAAGTTGCTGCCCCCTTGTAAAACGCCCCTTGTAGTTGTCCAAATGATTGAAGCTGCTAGACAACAATGTCCTTGTGCTGTCAAGTGCCAAAGGCAGCCTATATTCTATAAATAGGTGCCTTGGCCTTAGTCAGTGATATCCACAGAGATCCATAGAGATCCACAGAGTATCCACAGAGATACATAGACTTGGGGGGTGTAAAAATGTTTAGGAGAGAAACGTGAGAAACATCCACAAGGGAGGGAATTCAGGTATCTTGGATAGAATATATCCACGGAAAGATATAGGATTCAAATCGGGGGCTAAGATTGGGCATTGGGCAGATCTTAGTGTGGCATAAGAGCGGCTTGTGTTCTTTGCCAAAGTGGGGTTGTGATCGGATTGTGATCATAGCCAGATTCCTTTTATTATTTGTACATAATACAAAGGTTGGGATTTTCCCGTACATGATTGTCTCATTGTAATTGCTGTCAAAATTCGTCTAAGGCAAAGCTTGCTGAAAAATTGGCAAGGCGTTGGACAGACTTAAGTCAAGTTGGGGCGTAACTTGGCTGCCGCACGGAGCGCGTTTCGAAAAATTTTCCGCTGGGAAACGGCCCCGTGACAACTGCCCCCGGTTTGAAACACTTAGAAACCCTTACGTTTCTTTCTGGTTTCCGTCTATTGTGGATGTTTCTCATGTCTCTCTTTACAACGTTTTTACACCCCCCAATTGTGATACACTCATTTGTGGATCACTGGATCCTACATTAAAGGGTGATCTAGAAAAATGGATACTGATTGAGGAAAGAATATATAGACAAAGATCAAGAGTGATATGGCTGAAGCTGGGGGATTCAAACTTAGCCTATTTCTTTGCTCAGATGAAGAACAGAAGTAATTTGAATGGAATACAATTTCTAACTAATGACATGGGGGTCCATCTAGTGTTGGAGGATGAAATTGAGGCAGAAATCATGGGGTACTACAAGAAGTTATTGGGTTCAAGTGCAGAAAGTCTTCCAGCTATTAATCCAAATGATATGAAAATGGGACCAGTATTGAATAGGGAACAACAATTGCTGCTTATCAAGCAAGTGTCCAAGGAAGAGGTATGGGAAGCAATAAAGGATATTAGTGACCTCAAAGCTCCTAGATATGATGGGTTAAATGCTGTTTTCTTCAAGAAATCCTGGCTAATCATTGGTCAGGATGTGATAAAGGCTGTACAGGAGTTTTTTGAATCAAACCAAATGTTCAGTCCTATCAATTGCACTGCCATTACCTTAATCCCTAAAGTTAGAAATCATGTAAGCATCAAAGAATATAGGCCTATCTCATGTTGTACAGTCTTGTACAAAGTGATATCAAAGATCCTTACCAAGAGGCTACAAAATGTAATGGACTTACTGACTGATAGTTCATAGGCAGCTTTTGGTCCTGGCAGAGTAATCACAGACAATATTATTCTGAGCCATGAACTTGTGAAAGGATATGGGAGGAAAAGGGTATCACCTAGATGTATGATGAAGCTGGTTATGCAAAAAGCCTATGATTCAATAGAATGGGACTTTATGGAGAAGATATTACATGCATTAGCATTTCCAGAACAGTTTGTAAGATGGATCATGACATGTATGAGAACTTTTACATATACAATCATGATAAATGGTGCACTAACTAAGCCATTTGATGCTAGGAAGGGATTGAGACAAGGAGACCTCCTTTCACCCTTTCTATTTATGCTTGTAATGGAGTACTTGACAAGGAAACTAAAGAAACTGGCTGAGATCCCAAACTTCAACTTCCACCCAAAGTGTGCTAATATGCAAATCTTACAACTTGGTATTGCTGACGATCTCTTATTGTTTTGCAGGGGAGACATTGGATCAGTTAAAATATTATTCCAATGCTTTATGGAGTTCTCAAAAGCATCTGGATTGATGATTAATAAAAACAAAAGCTCAATGTTCTTTGGAGGAGTTACATATGAAGAGAAAGAGGAGATCCTAGAATTTTTAGGAATTCAGAGAGGTGCTCTACCAGTCAGATATCTTGGTGCACCACTGAGCTCCAAAACAATATCCATATCACAATGCCAACCACTTATTGATAAAATAATGGAAAGAATTACTTTATGGACTACAAAATTCTTGTCCTATGTAGGAAGGATTCAACTCATAAAAAGAGTTCTGTTCTCCATCCAAACATACTGGGCCCAAATATTTGTTCTGCCAAAGAAGATTACAAAAATAATTGAGGTAATATGTAGAAGTTTTCTATAGACTGGGCAAGGTACAGTTTCAAAAAAAGCACTATTAGCATGAGAGAAAATATGTCTGCAAAGTCAGTAGGTGGTTTTAATGTCATGAATATAGCAATATGGAACAAAGCTACTATATGTAAGCAATTTTGGAATTTATATAAAGAGAAAAAGAAGTTGTGGATACAATGGGTACATGGCTATTATATAAGAGGAAGGAATATCTGGACAATACAGTTAAAACAAACTTCATGGATGGTGGGTAAGATCATGAAGGCACAGAAGACTATGATGGATGCAGGTTTCAGCCATGATGATATCACAAATATGAACAGTTGCTCTATCAAATAAATTTACCACAGACTGCGAGGTATGTTTGAGCAAGTAAGGTGGAAGAAAGTAGTTTGCCACAATGGAGAATGTCCCAGATGGAACTTTGTACTAACTATGACAGCACATGGAAAATTATACACAAAGGATAGATTGCAAAGATGGGGAGTATCAGTTGATTAAGATTGTATATTGTGCAACAGTGATAAGGAAACCATACAACATTTATTCTTTGAATGTCCATATGCAAAAGTACTGTGGAGCAAACTTTTAGAATGGCAAGGCATTGGCAGACCAGTACAAGGATGGGATAAGGAGCTAAAATGGGCAGAGAAATGGGCCAAAAGGAGAAGTGCAATAGCTGAATTATACAAAATGGTGTTGGCAGCTACAATTTACTATGTGTGGCAGGAAAGAAATGATCGAATCTTTAAAAATAAGACAAGAGGATGGGAGATAGTTTGCAAGCTGATAACCCAAGAGGTACACTGCTGTAGCAACAAGAGAGTAGAGAAAATTTTGCAGAGTTTAAATTGGTATCCAACGTAGTAGTTGTATACGATAAATAGGTGGTGCGGGGAGAAGTTAGTTTGATAAGTAAGAATGTAAGGGTTTGATTTACTTTGTAAATATTTTCCTTGGTAAATGAAAGATTTAATTACCAAAAAAAAAGGCATATGAAAAAGAAAGAATTACAAGAAAATACATATGACTTCACACCATAACAAAAAATAGCCCATATTTTTAAGTTTTACTTCACCTAGCCCACATTGTACATATTTTGAAAGCACTTGCAAATGCAAAATCTGTGTTCTTACAACCATTGCTTCTAAAAGTTTTGGAGTTAATTTTTTGTTCTCACAACCATTTCTTTCACTCTCTCTTCTTCTCACATCTTCTACATATGCTTCAAGGGGCCGTGTATTTTCTGCTTCTCCTCTTGTGTCACCTGCTTGCAATGTAAGAAAATTGAAGATTAGAAGTCCACCATTGAAGACCATTCAAAGCTTTGCTTTTGAAAATGAGTTTTTTTGAATTTGCTAGTTATTTGGATTGGGTGTTATTCCAATTGATTGAAAATATCAAAAGAAGTTCAAAATTTAAATTTGAAGTGATTTGGAGTAGATTTGAGCAGGATCTGAATTAAATTTCAGAAAAGAGCAAGGAAGAAGACAAAGTTAGTTTTTTGTATAATTATGTATAATCTTGTATAATAGTATATATGAGTGTAGAAACACACCTTATACACTATTATACACCTTTATACAAGCGTCTGTATACAAACTTCATCCATGATTTTCAGTTGCAGTTCTCGTTCAAAACCAGTCCAAATCTTCATTAAATGACTTCAAATTTTATGTACAACCTCCTTATACTATTTCTAACAAGTCTAAATAACACCCACTCCAAATTTCTCACAAAATCAAATTCGAAATTTAAACACATATATTTAAGCTTGGTAAAAATCTAATTTTCACCACCCAAATAAATTTGGGTTGTTGAATTAATATTTGAGTCACAGTTACTGATTCAAAAATTAATTTAAAAGCTTTAGGACTCTTTTTTAAAAATTAAATAGTAATTTTGAGAACCTATTTGAATTGGATATTGAATCTTAGCCAATTATTTTTGGGCTAGTTGGTTGTAAATTAAAATATGAGCTATAAAATTAAGATGTATGGAGCTCAATTGTTCTAATGTGAAATTTTCCCTATGAAAAAATTACAGTAAAAGAAAAACTCATTTGACTCTCAAAATCAAAACTTGACCACATAAATTGAGACGGACGGAGTAAGTATTATAAATTAAATTCTCAATTTCATTTAGTTAGAAGATTATAAATTAAATTCTCAATTTCATTTAGTTAGAAACTCCTTCTTTAAATTATAATGGATAATCATAATAATATCAATTGGCAAGCACGCAAGAGTATGATATAACATGCAATAAAATTTCATGATTAAAACACGAGAGATCAAATTTTATATAATTTCAATATAAACAAAATATATTAATTAATTTTAATGAACAAAAACCTGATGCCTACAAAAATAATATCAATTGGCAAGCACGCAACAGTCAAAAAATGCATTGCAAATTGACCACAAAAATAACAAATAATTCTAATAATTAAAATAACAAGTAGATCATATCATTAAAGAATGATTGGTTTCTTTCAAAGCTTATTCTTATTTATTTTCTTTTCTCAAGCCAATGATATATACCATGTGAAATATGAACAATACACTCCAATTTCCAACAAGAAAAATTTAGGAAGGCACATCCTTCTCCTTATTAAATTCTGGTGCTCTAGAGATCCCAATAACTCAAATTAACTGTGAGCTTCACGTGCGAACAAGCGCGTGATATCCAAGGTTCTTTCTGACAGCAGTCCAGCAGTGACGCAGCTGTTAAGAAGTGTACGCTAGGACCAAAAAGAAAAATCATATCAGTCTAGGGGTGTACATAGGTCGGGTTAGTTCGGATTTTACAATTACCAAATCAAACTAATTGTGTCGGATTATTAAATCTAGAGACTAAACCAAATCAATAAAACTCGGGTTTTTCACTCTCGGTTTTTCTTGGGTTTTCTCGGGTTTTCGGGTTATTCGGATTTTTTTCCCGTAAAATTTTCGTAGAACAAAACATATAAATTATGCTCAAAATATTTCTTTAGTCCTAGTAAGATACAACTATATAAAGTATTTTCCAAGAAAATAATACAAAATATGATATGTCATGGCATTATCCTAAAATATTCAACAATAAAGACAATAAAATTATGTAATATAAATATTGCTAATTAAAAAGCCATAATAAAAATAAACATAATCTAAGATTACTAAATCATGCTAAAATAAGGGAGTATTAAATACATGACTAAATGCTAAAGAAAAAATAAAAATAGGTTATGCATTTTTATCTAAATTATTGCAAAACAAAACATAGATATTCAATACATTCTCATTCGTAATATTGAATTAAATNATTTATATATTAAATATATCTATAATTTCTATATATGTAATGTCGGGTTGGTTTGGTTTCGGTTTGACTTTCTTTAGTTAAAACCAAACCAAACCAATTATGGTCGGGTTTTTTTTTTCCAACATCAAACCAAATCAAACCAACCCATAGTCGGGTTTTTTTTTTCTCGGTTTGACTCGGATTATCGGGTTGATGCGGTTTGTCGGTTTTCTTTGTACACCCCTATATCGGTCTACTACTCCCTCCGGTCCAAAATAAATAATTTTTTAATAGTTTAAAATAAGTAATTTTTTCAGATTTTAAGAATAAATTAATTACTTTTTTCCTACATTATTCTTGGAGTAAATAATATTGGAATATGTGTCAGGAGTGTTTATGTGAGATAGTAAATATTACTATGGTCAATTCTATTGCTAATAAATGCTAAAGGGTAAATTTCTTAATTTGTGTGAAAATATCTAAAAAATCACTTATTTTGGACCGGAGGGAGTACTACTTTGCTATTTGACTTAATATTATCAAGTTGAAAAGTTGATGAAAAAGATTAAACTTAAATTATTAAGAAGTTTGAATTCTTCAAAGTTATAAAATAACAATATTATAAAATAGAAATGTAAAAAAAAATATTATTAAATAGAATTATGTCAAATATTTTGCATGTTCCAACATGAAAAGGTGTAGTGCATATTGAGACGAATTTGAGTAGTTTGCTTTTCTTTCTTTGTTCGAAGAGAAAAGGGATTTTTACGTAGTTATACTATATTAAAAATTTATTTACCTATATTTTTTATATTTTGTAATTTTTAATAAGTATTTAGGTTTTTCTTACAACTTGTATACATTGCTTCTTAAAAGGCTCCTACCCCATTATTAGTGCTTTTAATTAAGGAATTCAATTACATCATTTCCTTTTTTTTCCCTTCTCCTCTTCTCTCTCCTTTTTTTAAAATCAAAATCCCTTAATCTACGTCCAGAATCTCCATCTTCTCTCTTCACCATTGCCTACAACTTTATATTATTAAAAAATATTCACAAATTATATGATAACGGTATCATAATTGTAGTTGTATCGTATCAGAAACATCAATGCCTAAAACATAAATGTATCATACTTATATCACAATTGTATCTAACTTGTATCTGGTATATTAATATCCAAAATAATACATGATACAATACTAATAAATTAATATACAATTATCATATTTGTGATACAAAATGTGAAATTCGTCACAAATTTACAATTGCTCGTAATAATATACAATAAACATACAATTATAATACATTTGTAATATAATTCCTGCAACAATTATGATACATATACAATTATAATACAATCGCGATGCATTTCTGAAAAGTTGTGATACCGTTATGATCTTTATTTTCGTCAAGTTTCAATCACAACTCTACACTAAAAATTTAATATGATAGTATTATAATTGTATTAGTATTGTATCCACAACTTATCCACAACTTGATTGTAGAGCAAATATGTATAGATTAGAGGAACGAGAGGTGTATTTCAAGTGTAAAGTATCCACGATGAAGGCAGTTTTGCAAATCTGTGACTGCCTTTGGTTCATAGTTGCGCTTGTTTTGTGTAAATTATTTCGTGGAAGTACATATCATTCTTTTTGTTGCTAGTTTATAATCCCCTCTAAGCTACAGAAACTTGCGACCTTATTCTTGTAATCTCTTTCACTATGGGTTTATTTATTTCAAAAGAGATTTTGGATGATTGAAAGAGAGAAATCGGATATCAAAAGCTTTGGAAGAAGAAAGAATTTGCAATTTGGAGGATTATAGTGGATGACTGAAAGAGAGAAATCGGATATCAAAAGCTTTGGAAAAGGAGTGAGTAAACGAGATTTTTGGGTTAGAAAGATTTTGGGCATCAATGTGTAAGGAGAATTCTTACGGTGGGTAAGTACAAAATTGGAAGATATTTTTTTAATCCTTTGAAAAAGGAATAGAATCTTAAATGTAGGGGATTATGTGTAACTGATATGCTATATTTAAGGTATGTTGCATTCCTCTTTTTTATGGTTTTGTATAAAACTAGTAAATATAGGTATATAAAGTAATTAATAAGGAGCCTAAATAAAGGTAGTAAATAGGTTTCTATTATAGTATAACTAGGTAAAAATTCCAAGAGAAAACTACCTTGTATGATCCTTCAAAATTTTATTAGCCCATGTTTTCCCACATGGACTCGAAATATCCCTTAGACCCATTGTATTGACAAGTTATAGCCACTATTTTCAATACACTTTCACTCTCTTTCAACCGCTTGCTTCTCCTCTCTCTCTCTTCTCATCTTCTCTGATCTTCAATCTTCCATCTTTCCTTTTCTTCTTATCTTTCCCTTCTTCACTCCCTCATTTTTTTTTTCTTTTTTTCTTTTCTTCTCCTACAACGAGATCAACATACTTTTTTTAAAAATAATTTTTCTCTTTTTTCTTTGCGATCTCCTCCTCTTTTACTTAGATACAGAAATATCTATCTTCTTTGAGTAATTTCTGGCAAAATTCTGGCAGAGGTTGTCGTTTTCTTCGCTTTCTGTCCACTTTCACATATAGTATTATATGATATTTTTTTTGGATGAATTTTGCAAGAAGATGAAAAATGGAGAAAATAAATAGATGCTGCCGGAGAAAAGCTTTTTCTGGCCAAGTTTGGTGTCCTCCATTATTGTTAACGCTCCTTTATTTATACACTGTGTAATTAGTGTATAATCGTTGTGTATACATTATACACTAATGATACACGTATTATACACAACTGGACGTGAAAGTTTACGGTAATCATGGTGAGTGTTGAAAATACAACAACAACAATAATAATCCAGTATAATCCCACTTAGTGGGTCTGGGGAGGGTAGTGTGTACGCAGACCTTACCCCTATCCTGGAGTAGAGAGGCTGTTTCCAAATAGACCCCCGACATCCTTCCCTCCAAGAACTTCTCACCTTGCTTTTGGGGAGACTCGAACTCACAACCTCTTGGTTGGAAGTGGAGGTTGCTTACCATCAGAGCAACCCCTTTTGAGTGTTGAAAATATTGCATATAATATATGCACATGTATATGGAAGGTGTATCTACACTGATATAATGCATATACACTTTTTATACAAATTCAATGTTCATATAATTTTGTATATAAAGTGTATAATAGTGTATATATATTGTTTGAAGATGTATAAAAAGTGTATATACACTTTATATTAGTGTATAATGTGTATAGTACATGTAAATCCTATACATCACCTTCTTCCTCTTCTTATATCATGGGTATTTTTCCTAATGCAATGTCATATTTTTCTACAATGGATCACTAAAAAATTAATTTTTTTTGTAAAAGATAAAAAGGAGATTTTGGAGAAGACGATTGGGTTTAATGAAATTTTTGGGCTGAAAGGGTGGATTTGACATGGATTTCACTAGGTTTGAAGGACTTTTAGGGTGATTTGGCAGGATTTTAAATATTTTGACTACTAATATTAAGTGTAAAAGAAGGTTGTGTCACACCTCCTTTTTCACTACACCGCAAGGGCGTAAAGGAGTTTTTCCACTTTAAGGACAATCAGAACGGGATATATTATTAAAATTTTAGAGTCGCCACTTGGGAGATTAATGGTGTCTCAAGTCACTGGATGAATCCCGATCCGAGAAAAATATGACTCTGTTAATAAGCCGCGAACCAGAAATCCGAGTAAGGAATTCTGTTAACCCGAGAGAAGGTGATAGGCATTCCCGGGTTCCGTTGTTCTAGCACGGTCGCTCAACTGCTATATATGGCTAAAATATGATTTTAATACATGTTAAACCTATAGTGCAATTTTAGAATTATTTACCGCTTTTAGTCAATTATTAAGAAAGTGAACGTTGTTTAAGAACACATTTTCGGATCACGTCACATGAAATGCACCCGGATCCTTGACACATTATTATTCAACATTTTAGGACTTGGATTTGGGTCGCATGAAATGCACACCCATATTTAAGAAGGTAAAAAGTTATTAAAACGTGCCTAAAGTGGCTAACGGGTTATTATCTTTAGGGAGGACCGTGAAATTTGCTAGACGGCCCCTCCCGAAGCCTAAGTATTTTCATTTCAACCATCTATTGAGGGCCCCGTAATTTAAGTGCTTCTATTCGACGAGGCTCGTCTCATTTATTTAAAAGGCAAGTCCTAAAGTACCTATTGTTTCTATTTTTCTTGTCTTTAAACAGGTTCCTAATTAATTAATGTTATACGATTCGGGCTTCAAGTTCAAGTCCGGAT
>MU787130.1:61827-79085 GCA_026770625.1 Nicotiana glauca
GGGGTTGGACCGGATATGGGGTATTTGGGCTGGATCCGGAACAAATTTAAAGGGGGGGGGTCGTTTGGGCTAAGCAATTTTGGCCCAAAAACCTGGTTGCTTTTTATTCCCTTCTTAATTTCAAATTAATCCCTCTTTTATTTTCTTTTGTATTTATTTTTTATTCATTATTTTATTTTCTGATTTTATTAAATGCTAAATTGAAACTCCAAACCAAAGTGACACTTAAAATTATATTTTCTAATTTTCAAATACCCTAATTTCTAATGAAACGCAAATTAAAACTAAAAACGCAAAAGACCATTTTTGTTACTCTCTTTATTTTTCCCTTAACTACTAATTAACCCTAAAATATGAAACTGAATCCTAAATAAATGCCAAGTATTTTTGGTATTTTTTCATGATTTAAACAATAACAAATGCAAACAATTAACAAGAAATGCCACCAAAATCCATAAATTGCAAATAATGAAAAGGAGTTATTTTGTTTTGAACTTATGGGAGTAATTCATATAGGGAAAAAATCACGTGCTCACAGCTGCCCCTCTTTGCTCGGGAACACGCAGAGTTCTCGGGCAAAGATAAGTGAGCGGATACGAGTGATTTTTTGCCCGTCCGAATACTCCGTGTGAAGCATTTTTGAAAGATTTGACCGCACCCTTCTTCGGAGGTTGCCTACATATCCTTGGCTAAAGAGGAATCAGGTCAGTGTAGTTCGAGAAGGTTTGGTAGCTGGGATTACCAGGAGCTGTGATTTCACTGTTGTTGCTGCTGTTACTGCTCGCTGACCTTCTTATTACACCGTGTCAAAATAAAAAGAAACTATCCTACGCCATGATCTATGAATTACAAAGGTCCT
Source organism: Nicotiana glauca (assembly GCA_026770625.1). Classification (NCBI taxonomy): domain Eukaryota; kingdom Viridiplantae; phylum Streptophyta; class Magnoliopsida; order Solanales; family Solanaceae; genus Nicotiana; species Nicotiana glauca. The sequence goes on from MU787130.1 coordinate 62,687, forward strand.
ATCTATGTCTTCTAACATGCTCTTGTGTTTCCTTGAACTTGTATTCTTTCATTGAATTTATTGGAGATGATTCGCCATTCCTCCGAGTGATGCTTGACTGCTGAAATTTGAAATATGTGCCTATATTCTCCAGGCGGGCTCCTGATTGCTGATGCTTGAAAAGTATTCCCTTGTTCTCCAGGTGGGCTCCTAACTGCGATGCTTGAAAAGTACTCCTTTGTTCTCTAAGTGGGCTCATGATTGCTGACGCTTGAAAAGTATTCCCTTGTTCTCCAGGTGGGCTCCTGACTTCACCATAATAGACAAAACGAAGAAAACTTTCTTCCCTAGTTTGGAAAACTGGGTGCTTGTTACCGGGTAAGATTCGAAAACTAAAACTTGAATTGTACTACCTCTGTTCTCCAGGCGGGCTCCTGATTGCTGAAACTTGAAATGTATTCCCTTGTTCTCCAGGTGGGCGCCTGATTGCTGAAACTTGAAATGTTCTCTAGGTGGGCGCCTGATTGCTGAACTTGAAATGTACTCCCTTGTTCTCCAGGTGGGCGCCTGATTGCTGAACTTGAAATGTATTCCCTTGTTCTCTAGGTGGGCGCCTGATTGCTGAACTTGAAATGTATTCCCTTGTTCTCTAGGTGGGCGCCTGACTGCTGAACTTGAACAGTATTCCCTTATTCTCCAGGTGGGCGCCTGATTTCAACAAAAATAGACAAAACAAAGAAAATTTTCTGCCCCAGTTCGGTGGCTGTTTTGGTGCTTGCTCTTTCTCCTACGGAGAGTTTCTCCGAAACAAACAAAATTTTCTGCCCCTGTTTCAATCAAAGAAATATTTGTTAATATAAATTGGTGGTTAGTTGCTGGCATTCTTGCTGGGGTATGTCCTAGCTGCTTGGGCTTTACTCCGACCTGCTTCCCTGGACTTGCCTTGAACCTCCTCGACTTCCTGACCGAATTTCAACCCCTGACTTTGATGACCCAAGTGTTTTATCCCGTATTGTTGTTTTATGTGTTTCTGACCCCTCTATCTGAAACTTCGCTTCTTCCCCACAACTATCTGATTAACCCACCGATGGAACTTCCAATGGTCCTTTATGTCTTACTTTTCTTTGATATGTTCTGGTCCCGCTGTGCCGTACAACTGGGAAGCTGGTAGTTAGCCTTGACATCCTTCTTTGTTTTTGACCAGAACTGACACTGAAACATCTTATAGACAGACTCCAAGATAATGAAATGCAATGACCTTGAAGGTTAAGGATAGAAAAATTCCGAAATGGATGATTTGTAACGAAGAGAAGAGGATAGGACTTATCTGAGTGGAACGACTGGTACCATTGATCGTGCCATGCATTTGGATTAACCAGCCTAGTCTGTCCAACCAATCAGCTTCCAGTTGCCCCATTTGCTATTCCAGCCTTTCAAGACCTAAATTTCGCCAAAACCCAAACCCTGCTTGGTTTGCCATGTTTCGAGCAGCCATTAACCACAGACTTGCTTCATTTGCCCATCTCAAAACTCACTTCGCCTTACGGTGCCCGTGAGGGTTTTCACCAATAAGACTCTCTCATTTTGATTTCCCTCAGCTCACGTCGCCTTATGGTGCCTGTGAGGGTTTTCACCAATAAGACTCTCTCATTTTTGATTTCTCTCAGCTCATGTCGCCTCATGGTTCCCTTGAGGGTTTTCACCAATAAGACTCTCTCGTTTCCGCCATTTCTCTTCTGGTACCAGAGTTTTGCCCCCAACATGAATCACTTTTCTTGCTCGCATTGGCACTTCTTGAAGATTGATCTGAAGGTCTTTCTTTGGACCATAACGCGGCTTTTGGATGGGGTTTAGAAAGAAGGGTATAGAGGCTCAAAATAATTCAACTACGGGTTTAACATTACAACTTTCGAAATCAACCTTCTTACAACAACCACAACTTCTACCTCAGTTTCTTTCTTGGGGGCTTTTGGAGTTTTGTTTTGGTGTGACTGAACCTCAGAGAGGCTGCCTACGTACCCTTTCGGGATCAAGTCAAACGTAGTTCAAGTCATAAAATTGCATCGTTGTTGCAAACTTTCCTTTCTTCCACTTTCCCTTTTTTTCTTTTCCTTTTCTTTTCTATTTTTTTTCTATTCTTTCTTTTCTTTTCTTTTCTTTTCCTTTTCTCTTCTTTTTCTTTTCTTTCTTTTCTCTTTTTCTTTTATTTTCTTCTTCTTTTCCTTTTCTCTTCATTTTCTTTTTCACTGCTTTTCTCTTGTTTCAACACTTACTTTTCCAATCGGGCCTACGAGTTTTATTATTGATTCCAAAAGAGGGGTACGAAAGAAAATAGAATAAGTCTCAAAGGGATAACAAAGGATAAAGTGTTCGGATAGCAGAACAAAATGCCTTCGTCATTTCAATCTCAAAACATGCCAAATACAATTAAGTACAATTAGACAAAGAAATCATATATAGTATCGTTTGACTGCGTCAGAGTTGATAGCCATTTCTACACATTTCCCTTCCACATCTGTTAGATATAATGCACCATTGGACAACACTCGGGTTACAACAAATGGCCCCTGCCATTTGGGAGCGAACTTTCCTTTTGCCTCAGCCCAGTGAGGTAGGATACGCCTCAACACCAATTGCCCTACTTCAAACTTTCGCGAACGCACTTTCTTGTTATATGATCTTGCCATTCTCTGTTGGTACAACTGTCTGTGACATACTGCTGCCAATCTCTTTTCATTAATCAAGCTCAATTGTTCCAAGCGGGCTTTGACCCATTCAACATCATCAATCTCTGCCTCGGTGATAATCTGAAGGGATGGTATTTCAACCTCTGCGGGTATTACTGCCTCCGTACCGTATACAAATGAATAAGGAGTCGCCCCTACTGAAGTGCGAACAATAGTGCGATAGCCCAACAAAGCAAAAGATAACTTCTCATGCCATTGCCTGGACCCTTCCACCATTTTCCGAAGTATCTTTTTGGTGTTCTTGTTAGCTGCTTTGACCGCTCCATTCGCCTTAGGACGATATGGGGTGGAATTGCGGTGCGTGATCTTAAATTGCTGACATGTCTCCGCCATGAGATGGCTGTTGAGATTGGCACCATTGTCTGTGATAATTACCTTCGAGATTCTGAATCGCCAAATGATATTCAAATGCACAAAATCGACCACTGCCTTCTTGGTCACCGATTTGAAAGTTTTTGCCTCAACCCACTTAGTGAAAGAATTAATGGCTACCAAAATAAACTTGTGCCCATTTGACGCCCCTAACTCGATCGGCCCAATGACATCTATTCCCCAAGCAACGAAGGGCCATGGTGCCGACATTGTATGTAATTCAGATGGTGGAGAATGAATCAAATCTCCGTGTACTTGGCATTGATGACACTTGCGCACGAAACTAATACAATCCCGTTCCATAGTAAGCCAATAATAACCTGCTCGGAGAATCTTCTTTGCCAATACATATCCACTCATATGAGTTCCACAAACTCCCGCATGTACCTCGATCATGATAGCTGTAGCCTGTTTAGCATCCATGCATCTCAATAAACCAAGATCTGGAGTTCTCTTGTACAGCACTCCTCCACTGAAGAAAAATCCGCTTGCCAAGCGTCTAATGACTCTCTTTTAATCCCCTGTGGCCTGTGCCGGATATACTCCCATCCTGAGGTATTCTTTGATATCATGAAACCACGGCTCACCATCAAGCTCTTCTTCCACCATATTACAATAGGCATGCTGATCTCGGACCTGAATCTGTAACAGGTCCACATAAGCCTTATCTGGATGATGCAACATTGATGCCAAAGTGGCCAAAGCATCAGCAACTTCATTATGAATCCTTGGAATATGCCTGAAGTCTATCGACTGATACCATTGACAAAGTTCACGCAAACACTACCGGTACGATATGAGCTTTAAGTCTCGTGTCTCCCATTCTCCCTGAATCTAGTGCACCAAAAGATCTGAGTCACCCATGACCAAGATCTCTTGGACACCCATGTCTATGGCCAACCTGAAACCCAGGATACATGCCTCGTATTCAGCCATGTTATTGGTGCAGTAGAAGTGAAGTTGAGCTGTAACAGGGTAGTGCTGCCCTGTCTCAGAAATAAGTACCGCTCCTATCCCAACGCCTTTGGTATTGGCATCCCTATCAAAGAACAACTTCCACCCTGGCTTTTCGACCTGTTCTAATTCCTCGACGTGCATTGTCTCCTCATCAGGGAAATATGTCTTCAAAGGTTCATACTCATCATCAACTGGGTTCTCGGCTAGATGATCAGCCACCGCTTGTGCTTTTATTGTAGTACGAGTCACGTAGACAATATCACATTCTGTGAGAAAGATTTGCCACTTCGCGAGCCTCCCTGTGGGCATGGGCTTCTGAAAAATGTACTTCAACGGGCCCAACCAAGAGATGAGATAGGTGATATATGATGACAAGTAATGTTTCAATTTCTGCGCTGCCCAGGTTAAAGCACAACACATTCTCTCAAGCTGAGTGTATTTTACCTCATAAGATGTGAATTTCTTGCTGAGATAGTAAATCGCCTGCTCTTTCTTTCCTGTGACATCATGCTGCCCCAGTACGCAGCCAAAAGAGTTATCCAAAACTGTCAGATAGAGGATCAAGGGTCTTCCCGGCTCTGGCGGAACCAACACAGGTGGACTGGCCAAATACTCCTTAATCGTGTCAAATGCTGCCTGACATTCATCCGTCCATCTGACCGCAACATCTTTCTTTAGCAGCTTAAAGATAGGCTCGCAAGTTGTTGTAAGCTGGGCAATGAACCTGCTGATATAATTCAACCTGCCGAGCAAACGCATCACCTCTTTCTTGCTTTTTGGCAGTTGTAACTCTTGAATGGCTTTGAATTGGACAGGTCTAACTCAATACCGCGTCGACTTACCACGAACCCCAACAACTTCCCCGACGGAACTCCAAATGCACGCTTCGCTGGATTAAGTTTTAGGTTGTACATGCGTAGCCTCTGAAAAAACTTCCTCAGGTCTTTAACATGGTCACATTGCTTCCTTGACTTTATGATCACGTCGTCTACATAGACCTCAATTTCCCGATGTATTATGTCATGGAACATGGTGGTCATTGCCCTAATATATGTTGCCCCTGCGTTCTTCAACCCAAATGGCATGACCCTATAACAATACGTCCCCCAAGGCGTGATGAATGCCGTCTTTTCCGCATCGTCCCCATCCATTAAAATCTGGTGATAGCCCGTATAACAATCCATGAAGGAACCAATCTCATGTTTGGCACAATTGTCAATCAATATATGGATGTTTGGTAGAGGAGTTGTCTTTTGGACTCGCCTTATTGAGATCATGGTAATCAACGCACACTCTGGTCTTTCCATCCTTCTTTGGTACAGGCACAACATTATCTAACCAGGTGGGATACCGGGTGACCTGGATGACCTTCGCATTAAAGTGCTTGGTGACGTCTTCTTTGATTTTCACACTGATATCTGTTTTAAATTTCCTCAGCTTCTGCTTGACAGGAGGGCATGCTGGGTCTGTGGGCAATTTGTGGACCACCAAATCGGTACTTAGACCCGGCATCTGACCACGCAAAAACATCTTTGTACTCAAGCAGTGCTTTGATTATCTCTTCTCTGAGCGGAGGCTCCAAATGGACACTTATTTTTGTTTCCCGTACATTCTCCTAATCCTCTAAATTGATTGCCTCTGTGTCGTTCAGATTAGGTTTGGGTTTTTCCTTAAACTGGCTTAATCTTTAATGATTTCTTCAAAGGCTTCCTCATCATCATATTCTACCTCGTCATCACACTCAATTTCTTGTATTATTATTTCNTCTTGGAAATAATCTAGATTAAACTGAAAGGAAAATCAAAACTAACTACCACGACTCCCTCCGAGTAGGAAAAGGAGTAGCTTCCCAATTATTAAGCTTTGCATGGGGCCCCACGAACTGCACATCTGCTTTTCTTGGACCTTCGCCTGCCTCTACCACATTCACATCGTCAAACAGCTTTTCAAACCTCTCAATCAGCTCCTTGTCGGGTTCTATCACCACAGAATTAAGCATTGCCATTGCTGGGCGCCTCTTAGTACCAGGCCGGACAAAGGAACGAGAAAGGTGAGGAATGGGTTTTGGAAGGGTCCATGCTCTCTTTTTCATCCTTTTAGCTCGCCTTATGTCAGCAGCAGTGAGTTTGAAGCCTAACCCAAAAGTATCCAGGTTTCTAGGAAGAGATACCGGCTGTATGATGCCCTGTAAAGAAGCACCCAAGCCCTTTCCAGGTAAGAATCCATTCTTTATCATTTCTGAAGCCACCATGACAGATGCAGCAGCTACTCTGGGCTTAGGAATACAATCTCCTTCCGGAACTTTGGCGACTGATACTGTGTCCAAGACTTGGTAAACCCATGGACCTTTGTCATCCTCAGCTTCATCGAAAGGCATAATGGTATTACACGAACTGTCCTCCCCATGTACCACAATTTCCTGCCGATCCCATTCGAATTTGACCATCTGATGCAAGGTAGACGACACTGCTTTTGCGGCATAAATCCAAGGCCGGCCCAACAAAAGATTGTAAGAAACAGCCACGTCAAGCACCTGGAACTCCATAGTAAATTCAACTGGTCCTATTGTCAGTTCTAATATGATATCCCCAACCGTGTCCTTTCCTCCTCCATCAAATCCTCGTACGCAGATGCTATTCTTATAAATTCTCTCACTATTCACTTTTAACTTTTCCAGGGTGGAAAGAGGGCAAATGTTTGCACTGGACCCGCTGTCAATCAGCACCCGGTGACCACTGAGTCTTCACATTTCACCGCAAGGTAGAGCGCTCTATTATGCTCAGTGCCCTCCAAAGGCAGCTCATCATTAGAAAATGTGACCCTGTTGACCTCGAAAATCTTATTTTCTATTTTCTCCAGATGATTCACAGAGATCTTATCAGGAACATGGGCTTCATTCAGAATCTTCATCAACGCCCGACGGTTCTCGTCCGAATGAATCGATAGAGACAGCAATGAAATCTGTGCTGGGGTTTTCCTCAACTGTTCTACAATGGAATAATCTTGTGCCTTCATCTTCTTTAAGAATTCTTCTGCCTCTTCTTCCGTTACGGCTCTTTTTACTGGTGCTGGATTATCTTTGGCTGCTTTAACCTTTCTCAGCTCTTCAGGGGCAAAACATCTCCCTGAACGAGTCAGCCCATGGGTTTTACAAACTTCTTCTTTAACTTCCTTCCCTTTGTACGTCACAGTCACTCGACCGTAATTCCATGGGACGGCCTTTTCACCGACTATTGGCAACTGATTCACTGGTTTAATGATACCTGGCTCCGTGTGAGCCCCTTTCATTATTACAACGGGCTTGGCAACTGCTCCTGGTCCCATCACCTTGACTGGTTCTTGTCTTACTACATCACTGTTCAACGGCTCCTTCTTTATCACCCCCACCGATTTCCTAACCGTCTCTCCTTCCTTGATCAATTCTTTCCCACTGGTTGGTTTCTCATGTGACCTGTCTTCACTGGCTTTGATCATCATCACGGTTTATGATGGCTTCTTAGATTCCCCCTTTTGCACTAACTCAATCATATGAGTCTCATGATGGGTTGACAATGGATTCTGAGTGATGTTAGGCGTCTCTGAAGCCTGCACTTCAATTCGGCGGGTATCAATGAGCTCCTGGATGGCCGTTTTCAAATTCCAGCACTTCTCTGTATCATGCCTCGGGGCACCCGAGCAATACTCGCATTTTATCGAATGGTCCAGGTTCCTTGGGGGAGGATTTGGTATTTTGGTTTCAGTCGGACTTAACATGACCAATTGTCTCAATCTGTGGTATAAACTGGTGTAAGATTCTCCCAACGGAGTGAAAGTTTTCTTCTTCTGTAACCTATCATTTTTAGAAACAGGGTTGGGTCGAAAACCGGGTCCAGTGGGGTTTTTGTAGGTTCTCAGAGGTGGGTAGGTGTTTTGAGTATGGTAAGTCTTTTGTGGAGTGGGTTCATGCCATGGCGCTTGAGATTGGGGGTATGTTTGGGCGTGGTGAACAGAGAAATGGGGAACAGGAGGTGGATAGTAGTGTTGTTGTGGGCCATATGGGTTGTGTGGGTAGGTTTGGGGATGGGAGCGTGGTTGGTGATAATATGGTGATGGACCCCTGGACCAAGCTCTTAATTCTACTATTGTAACATCTTCCTTTTTCTTCTTTCCCAATACCCCTCCAGCGCCACTCTGGATGGCCTGGGTAGTTGCTTTAATCACCGAATAGCTCATAATTTTGTTAGTCTTGAGACCCTCTTCCACCATACTTCCCATTTTCACTACCTCATTAAATGTTTTCCCAACTGCCGATACCAGATGACCATAATAAGTAGGCTCCAAAGCCTGCAGAAAATAATCGACCATCCCGCCTTCCTTCATTGGAGGATCAACTCTTGCGGCCTATTCTCTCCACCGAAAACCGTACTCTCTGAAGCTTTCCCCCGGCTTCTTCTCAATTTTGGTCAATGACAGCCGATTCGGGACAATCTCTAAATTATACTGAAAATGGCCTGCGAATGCCTGGGCCAAATCATCCCAGGTGTACCATCGAGCATGATCTTGCCGCGTGTACCATTCCAAAGCAGCACCACTGAGACTTTGAATAAAGTATGCCATTAATAACTCGTCCCTTCCCCTAGTGCCTCTCATCTTACTGCAAAATCCCCGCAGATGAGCTACTGGGTCACCATGTCAGTCATACAGATCAAACTTGTGTAATTTGTATCCCGCAGGCAACTGGACGTCAGGAAACAAGCATAAGTCCTTGTAGGCCACACTGACTTGTCCTCCTAGACCCTACATATTTCCGAACGATTGCTCCAAGCTTTTCACCTTTCGTATCATCTCCTCCTGCTCAGGGTTTTTGGGAGGCTTCTCTTCTTCAGCTGAGATATCAAAGACGGGGAGTGTAAGGATATGGTTCTGGCAGTTTGAAGGTGGGTTCAGGTAGGTAATAGTGGGTTTCCTGGGTTTGAAATGGGGGTTTACTAGAAGATCTCTGTACTGTGGCGGGTGGAGGATCCACAAACACGGGAGTGGTTGGAGGTAGAGGGCATGGGATTTGTTTGGGTGGTGGAGGTAGTGGTGTTTGGGAAGTAGTTGCGTAGTATTGCTGGTAGGTAGGGTAGGCCGGAGAGGAATTAACTGTAGGAGGATCTTGTGGTTGAGCTAATGGTGGGATGTAGGCAGGGTTAGCAGGATAAGCTGGTAGTAGGTGTCCCTTTGCCCAAGCCTGGTATATTTCGGCCATCTGTTGCTTCAATTTATACATCTCCTCTTTCATGGTGTTGACATCCACAACTTCTTTCTCCCTAGACGGGTCGATGATGCTTGCTTCTAACTCTTGGTTGACCATTTTTGACTTATCTTTAGAACGGGTGTTGTATTGGTAGGTTGCCAGAATGCCAGTCAACTGAACCACTTGCCTGGACTCATCATCAACAACAATGCTGTTAGTGGTTAGGGCATTAACAAATAGATAATCGCACATTTGGGGCATGAATGTACCTAGGCAGTTAACGGTTTCTAGTATGCATTTGCTCGACCACTTACGTCATCCCGACTTTATTTCTAATGGCAACTTTCTTTGTTTTCTTTTTTCTTCTTTCTTTCTTTTTCTTCATTTTTCTTTTCTATTTCTTTTTTTTTTCTTTTTTTGTCATTTTCCCCTTTTTATCTCTTTGTTTCGGTTCTCTCATTCCCTCGATTTCTTATTGTCGAATCCTATGGAGATTGCCTACGTGTCATGACACCGCATGAATCAGACCAAGCGTAGTTCTTGTCAATAAGCGTAAAATTAAATACAAGAAATAAAGAATAATTTTTTGGGAATTTTCGAATTTTCATTAATGACAATTGTGATTACAAAACTACCAGACTATTTGTTTTTCATTTTCAAAAAGGAAAGTACAATACAGACTTAAAAACAAAGTACAGACTCGATTTAATCTAGGAATACATCAAAGCTTCAAATCCTGGGACCCGCGGGGCGTCATTCGGCATCGCCGCGGGCCTGCATGCAAGACCCCTTTGCAATTGCTCCAAATCATTCATGACCTGTCGAATAAATATCATCACTGATGCAAAGAAAGTGTTACGAACCATCCGTTCACCGTCCTGGCATCTCTTGACAATATAGTGTGCAATGCTTCAGATCCTTTCCCTAATCTGGCCCTTTTCTTGGAGAAGTTGGCTTATCTGTTGGGTACGGGCTTCTAGTACCTGGGAATCCTAGAGGTGAAGGTCTTGTAGCAATTTTATTTCCCTTTGCATCTCAGCGATCAAATCATAACAACGGCCCCTCTCAGCCTGAAATTTTTATCTCGCCGGGACGCTTTTTCTTCCAGAGTATTCATTTTTCTCCTCATTTTGGCGATGGTTCCCTCGTAATCTCTTTTCAATTATTGTACAAACTGGACTCTTTCCATAGTCTTCTTGGCCCACTGTGCTCGAAGCCTTGCCATGTTTCCCTCGGACTTTTCTAATTCTTCTTGGCAGTCCGAGATTTGTTTCCTTAACCCTTTGATCAACCTTTCATCAGATGGACTTCTTTCTTGGTTCCTGGCATCTATTTTCATTTGCTTAATTTGGGCTTTGAGTGCTTCGTTCTCCTGAGCTAATTTCTTTTTATCACCCTCGTCGGCTGCAGCCTGTACACTCTTGTCAAATTGGAGGTCCCGGACCTGTTGCTCCAACTGTCCTATTCTAGCTCGGTACTCCTTTTCCTTTGCTTGCCAATCCCTTTGAACCTGGACCCCATCAGTAAATTTCTAAACGTGCGGTCTTTTAGCGGGTCTCTCTGGGATTTGGAATCTTTTGCCAAACCACGTCAGATACTTGGGATCTACCTCGCCTCTAGCTTGGTCCAGTATTACGGTTTTAGGCTTGAGGAACCAACACTCATTCCATATCTTTCGGATTCTGCCTTCAGGAAATGCAGCCTTTGGGCCTAACTCAATGACTTGCTCACTCAGGTCTTCATCATTGTGCACTATCTGGAATCTCCCAAGTTGTCGCAAAACCCGGTAAGGAGCGTAAGGATGTATGCTTCGGATACCCATCAAAAGAATATAGGGGACCTCCGCTGATGTGTATACAGCTTCGGTAACAGGGAGCCATCCATAAGCCCATTCAACTTTATCTGCGGTCAGTGATCTTAGGCATGACGACCAGGCCTCGGTACTGTCAAGGAACTCAATACCTGTCACTCGGGTCTCAAACTCTGCAATACAACTCAACCCGGTTAAACTGTAGTTCATATAGCCCGCGCGGTGGCAGATGTGTTCTTGCATCCACATCTGTAAGAGTAAATTGCACCCTTGAAAGAATTTCCCGCCTTCCCGACATTTGGTCAGAGCTCGGTACATTTCTGCAATGATCAGAGGAACCACTGTGCTAGTAGGTTTTTTTGTGGCGACATCTAGCATCCCTATAAGGCCGAGGTCTATGTGACCATCTTTTCTCAGACAAACCACCACTCCCAAAAAGGCTAATCCCCGTCGAGCTTCCCATTTGTCTTTATTCCCGACATGTGTCAAGCCAGTGTTAGGCTCCTCGAAAACTTTTGGGTTACCATACCGGTGATATATGAAGTGCAATGTACAACACCCTTCTGCCATGTGCGGGTCTTGAATATCCCGGCTGATGTTCAGCAAATCCAAAAACCTATGAAGGCTTACCGGTTGTGGGGCCAGTGGGTATCTGCCTCGAAGGTTCCTATTGAGACCCGCGCATCCCGCAATCTCTTCTAATGTAGGTGTGAGTTCAAAATTTGAAAATCGGAATACGTTATGGGTCGGGTCCCAAAATGGTATTAATGCCTCAATAATATCTTTCCTCAGCTTGATGTTCAATAAATCCACTAGGCCGCCCAAAATTATGACCACCGTCTCTCTGCTTCCTTTTCCTAGATCACGCCACCACATATGAAGCTTCAAGGGGATCTCGCTCAGGAGTGAGAAGGTTTCGATGTTACTTGAAGTGATCCTGCACGTTTATTTAAAAGGAAACTTTAATGACTTATTTTGAAAACTGGCTATTTTTCAAAATTCCTTATTTAACAAGACAAGGATTTGGTTTTGCGAATACGACCTTTCAGCACTTCTGGGAGGAAGATTTTAAGGCTGTGCTCGCAAACCATTTAAAATGACTCAAGGTGGCTATTTTTGCAAAAACAGCCTTCCGGCGCCCTTTTGGGGACATACAGCTTATTTTAAACAAGAATAGCATCACCCGACTTATTTTATGAAAAAGATAAAAATTCTAACATTTTTGGCTATTTTTGCAAAAGGGTGGTTGGACCCGTCGAGGGTTGCATACATATCTCACACCCGGTGAGAATCAAACCAACGTAGTTCGGGCCGATTGGCCAAAATCAAAGCTTGAACAACTATTTTTTCAAATAATTTCTGTTTTCTTTTACTTTAGTTTTCAAAAAATCCGGCAGCATTTTGGTACTATTTGGGTATTGGGTTTTTCACACAAATGGTACCCTCACTTAGCCTTAACACTGTTATTTTTCACAATTTTCTCTCATTGTTTACAAGCCTGTCAACATGCAAAGTCGAGCAAATAGATGCGCAAGTAGCACGTAAGATGCATCAGGATGGTCATTTCAATTCAGGTCACCTGTCCTAGACGGACCCAACCCCTGTGTTGAGTCCCCTAAGTCAAATGCACATGATGCAAACAAGCGTCCTACTAGGGATCCGGCATGAGTTTATTGTTCTTCTACGTTTAATCCCTAGGTTTATTGGTCTAGACCTGGCTTACCCGAGCGGACAACTCGGGCGAGGGGGAGGCAGCATACCGGGGATATAGAAGCTCCGCCGGCTTAGCAACTTATCCAAACCTCGTTCTAAATGGGAAAAGACTCTAAACAGAAGAGAAGCTACACAAAGTGCACCCTTCTCCATGATGTAGAAGACTCAGAGAGAGGAAGGAATTCGTAACAGTTTATTTACAATTGAACAAATATCAAAGCGGTAAAACATTTAGCACGTATAGCATGTAGGAAAATCAGATAAAGCCAAATATAACAATTATACTAAGCTCGAATTCTGAACCCTGAACAAAACGTTCTGGGTCCTTTTCCCCAGCGGAGTCGCAAGAGCTGTCACACCTCCTTTTTCACTACACCCGCAAGGGCGTAAAGGAGTTTTTCCACTTTAAGGACAATCGGAACGGGATATATTATTAAGATTTTAGAGTCGCCACTTGGGAGATTAATGGTGTCCCAAGTCACCAATAGAATCCCGATCCCAGGAAAATATGACTCTATTAACAATCCGCGAACCAGAAATCCGAGTAAGGAATTCTGTTAACCCGGGAGAAGGTGTTAGGCATTCCCCGGTTCCGTAGTTCCAGCCGGTCGCTCAACTGCTATATATGGCTAAAATCTGATTTTAATACATGTCAAACCTATAGTGCAATTTTAGAATTATTTACTGCTTTTAGTCAATTATTAAGAAAGTGAACGTCGTTTAAGAACGCATTTTCGGATAACGTCACATGAAATGCACCCGGATCCTCGACACATTCTTATTCAATATTTTAGGATTTGGATTTGGGTTGCATGAAATGCACACCCGTATTTAAGAAGGTAAAAAGTTATTAAAACGTGCCTAAACTGGCTAACGGGTTATTATCTTTAGGGAGGACCGTGAAATTTGCTAGACGGACACTCCCGAAGCCTAAGTATTTTCATTTCAATCATCTATTGAGGGCCCCACAATTTAAGTGCTTCTATTCGACGAGGCTCGTCTCATTTATTTAAAAGGCAAGTCCTAAAGTACCTATTGTTTCTATTTTTTTGGTCTTTAAACACGTTCCTAATTAATTAATGTTATACGATTCGGGCTTCAAGTTCAAGTCCGGATCCAAACAAAAGGGGAAGCCTCTTAATTTGAATCCGCTACCTAAATCGAAAGTCCCAATTCATATTCAAATTTAAACCAGAAGACCCAATGAAGATCTTCAGTGTTTGGGCCTCGACATTGGCCCTGACCGAAAAATAGTCCGAAAAGAATTGGGCCAGGCATGTGTGAGATTAAGGTCCAATTGATTAAAGTAACGGTGAGTTCAAATAATCGAATAAACTCTGAATTGGGCCCATTGGCCTGATCCAACGGATAATTGTGGTCCTTAAAGCCATTGCATTCCATTTTTTAAATTTAAAACCAACGATGAGAAGGTGTAAATTTATTCAAGTTGGTGATTACCAAATCAGTTCCAGCTTTTAAGATCTAATTACATTTGAATCAATAACCATGTGGAAACATGCGAAGACACTGATGATACTACTAACATGATCCAAATCTATCAAGGAACATCACGTATAGACTCTGTAATTCTACATTTAATTATGCCATAGGGGACTTATTCCTGTTGCAAATACTCATTTGGCCAGATTTTAGCAAAAAGTAAAACGTTATGTTTACGCTACCAAGCTGCCTACACTTGATTTAGTTTATAGCCTCCTGGAAATAGCTACAGCTAATTTCACTCATAAATCAAACTACCAATGACAGTTCAGGCAGTCCAATTATTACAAATTAAGTAATTGTCCAACTAGCTATTATAAAATAAAAAAATTTGATTGTCCAGGTAGTACTACTAATTAAACAGCCAGGCATATCAATCAGACTAAATTCACCTAAGACACAAAGGAGCAATGAATTCTCTGATATTCTTCTCCAAAATAGCATTCATACATATGGATTTCATCTTCGCAACATTTGAGATGTTAAAAGTGTACCTGGAATTTGAAATATGAGAGATGAGGAGATGATCAGCAATAGCAACCGTAAGAGCAACAAATCAGTGGAAAACCAATAGCGAATAGCTTACAGCACAGCCCAGAAAGAAGTAAAATCAATCAAATTGGCTTAAATCTACTTGGAATCAACCCAGGAAATCATAGATCACATTCAACAGTCAAAATCACTTAACAACAACTTGATTAAACCTCAAACAACTCGAGATGCTCTTATACTCAACCACAGAACCGAGAAAACAGAGAAAATTGGACTGTTTTTGATCTCAGCTGATCAATGTAACAATTTTTTTTTGGATTTTTGGATATTTTCTATTGTTTTTGGATTTTTTGGGGCAAGATTTAAGACTTAGAGAGTGTTTTGAACTTCTAGTGATTTGCAATTCAAATTTTTAGCTAGATCTGCAGAGAGGGTTTTTTGGGGGGAATTTTTGGGGTTCCCAACTTGTGAATGAAGGCACTATTCATGCCTTTTTATAGGCAGAAATGGGACAGCCTTCAGATTGTTATTTACACTACAGGCCCCTCCCTTTTTATTCAAGTAGTCCCTTATCTTCTAACTTGTTACCCAAGTTACACCCATATGATCTTAAAAGTACCAATTACAACCCCCTCTAGGTGCTTCCGGTGACTTCTAAATTCAGTTGCTATCAGATTCCCTAAGTAAACTACCCGTATTACTCCTGTGTTAACCCTGAAATTATTACCCTACCCCCAACGCCTCTATAGTTATTCAAAGATCCTAATGCAGTCATACCCAATCAAGGCTGGAAAACCATTCTGATCTTACTAACAAAAATAATTCAAAGAGCAATCTAATTAACTAACTAATAAAACTAAAACTTATCAAAACAAGGCTCAACTGTCATGAAACAGGATCAAGAAAACAATTAAACCAAATGAGAACCAATTGAATCATGAAGCAAACATTAAACCCAGCAGAATCAACATGAAACAGAGATCAAGCAAAATTTAAACTAATCAGGAAAACCGTAAAGAACGTTTACTACTTTTAATCATTCTCGAAGTCTAATTAAATCAAAATCCTAAAAAAAAATCAACATGATTGACACAACCTTCATGCCTGAACAACAAATTTATCACAAACAAATCATAACTATCAATTCAGACTAAAACACCAAGGAGAAGGATAGAGACTCGACTATTGAAAATAAAAAAAGAAAAGAAATCAAAAAGGAACAGAGCGAAAGAAAACATAAATAGAAGAAAAGGAAAAGAACTCATAATACGCCCTGAAAGCTAGGAGGCCACTGCATGGGTTAATTCAAACCCTAACTTCAAAGGGTCGAACCCTGGATTAACGAATCAGTGAGCTCCGGTGACGTGACACGACAAACAAATGAAGATTTGTGACGAGGGAAGGCAGGTTAGTAAGTGATGCAAACTTTGAGGGATTTGGACGAAGCAACATCTTGGCCGGAGAACTTTCAATCCAATATTTGACGCTTTTGGCAGGAATTTGAAGGACATGGTTTGTAGATTTGAGATGAGGGAGACGAGAGGAATATGGGGTGTTAATTTGGGATGGATTTGTGGTGGTGGCATTCGCCGGCGGCGGCTAGGGTTTCAA
>MU787130.1:81791-119864 GCA_026770625.1 Nicotiana glauca
ATATGAAGGACATGGTTTGTAGATTTGAGATGAGGGAGACGAGAGGAATATGGGGTGTTAATTTGGGATGGATTTGTGGTGGTGGCATTCGCCGGCGGCGGCTAGGGTTTCAAAAATTCGAGGCGTTCCAGTAGGATTTGGGGAAAACAGATTGGGGCATGAGTATGAGGGAGGGAAGGCGAGGTTGTGGTGTGAATTTGGGCCCGATTGGCCACCGGCCGCCGCCGCGGGCGATTTCCGGTAGGTGGTGCACGGTGGCCCAAGGTGGCATTACATCATAGTGTGTGAGGGTTGTGGGCGATGGCTTGGGGGTGGGGGGGTTGATTTAGACGCTTATATACGCATTAACCTAGGACACTTCTCGTCCGTTAGATCAAAAATCAAGGGCCGCGATTTAATGCCAGAAATGACGTCATTTTATTGGGGGGGGGGGTGGTTGGACCGGATATGGGGTATTTGGGCTGGATCCAGAACAGATTTAAAGGGGGGGGGGGTCGTTTGGGCTAAGCAATTTTGGCCCAAAAACTTGGTTTCTTTTTATTCCCTTCTTAATTTCAAATTAATCCCTCTTTTATTTTCTTTTGTATTTATTTGTTATTTATTATTTTATTTTTTAATTTTATTAAATGCTAAATTGAAACTCTAAAACAAAGTGACACTAAAAATTATATTTTCTAATTTTCAAATACCCTAATTTCTAATGAAACACAAATTAAAACTAAAAATGCAAAAGACCATTTTTGTTACTCTCTTTATTTTTCCCTTAACTACTAATTAACCCTAAAATATGAAACTAAATCCTAAACAAATGCCAAGTATTTTTGGTATTTTTTTATGATTTAAACAATAACAAATGCAAACAATTAACAAGAAATGCCACCAAAATCCATAAATTGCAAATAATGAAAAGAAATTATTTTGTTTTGACTTTATGGGAGTAATCTATATATGGCAAAAATCATGTGCTCACAGGTTTCATTGAGGAGCCAGAGTCTCCGCTAGTTTTCTGGTTTCACTTGCTAGCCCTTATAATTGATTTTGGGCTATGAATTGTATGCCTTATTTTATGGCTACCAGTTGTCATTAATTTTCACCGAAGGGTTATAAATGATTTTTGCTCTTTTTCGAACTAGGGGTGGCTAAATAGTTAAAAGAAAATAGTTAACCACTCATAATATTGGATAATGAACTTCTTAAAAATGGATCAAATATAGGAATGGCAGGCGGTGCGGGGCGGGTTCTGTTTGAACCCGCAAAATTTAAACCCACCCCACCCCGCATAGAATTTAAACCCGCATTCACCCGCCCCGCACTCCACCCGCGTTCACCCGTCCCGCCCCGCTCCCGCAGTTTTTTTATTTATAAAAATTCTTTCTTTTTTAGAAAGCTAGACTTAAATCTGATTTTTTTAACAAAACAATTAATTACATCCAAAATGTTCTTAAATTTCCATATTTTACCTCTAAATCTAGTGATTTTTTCTATAGTATAATTAAACTCCATAACTTATGGAAGTGAATAAAGTAAATAGACAACTAATAGGAAATGTGCCTCAAATTATTGGCGGGTTTTGTTTGCAAAGGAGGGTTTTTGTGGATATTTTTTCAAAGGTCCTTACTGGACTAATATATTTTGGACTACATACACTTTTTCATACCAACACTGCTCTATACTGACATTAAATCTAGTACTATATATGATGATGATTATGGTAGAAGGTAAAAAAGCAGAGAGAACTTTGCAGAATGTTATTCATGTCTTGTCACAAGATTTCATTTTTATTTAGCGATAAAGGGAATATTAAATAGAAATGGAAGGCACGTTTACCTTTGCCTTTAATTTGCTTTAAAAAATAGCACCATTAAAAATAATAAAGTTACTAAAATGCATTTTTGTAAATGCATAATTTTATGAACGAAAATTTCTATTATATGAACTACATATAATTCAAATAGAAGAAAAGATTTTATAAAGATCTCTCTATTAGTTTAAAATATTAAATCCCCACCCGCACCTGCACCCGCCCCGCATTTTTTTAAATTTAAAAATTGAACCCGCCCCGCCCAGTCTCGCAACCGCAAAATCTCAAACCCGCCCCGCCACGCCCTGCCCCGCCTCGCTAGCATTCAAACCCGCACCACCCCATTGCCATCCCTAATCAAATATAGATAAGAACTATATTATCCATTTAGAAATGGATAACCAATGGGTCTAACTTTTAGATTTGTAAAGCCTCAAATTGGGGGTTCTTCAAGTTAGGGAGACTAAAAATTCTCCCAAAAATGATCATATGCAAGAAGTCATGGATAATATAGTTACCCATATTATCCGCCGGTTAACCCATATCCATATTAAATATGGGTTGGGTTGGATTATTTATCCATTTTTTCATTAACCGTTTTCACCCAAACCATATCCGACCCGGCCCGCCCGCTTGCAACTCCTAGTTCGAACAAGTAGAATCCCTCTCCATTTTGTTTGATCTAGTTATCGCCTTGAGGATAACAATGTCGTTAATTTAGGATGCATCAAGACACAATAGAGTGTGATTTATGTCGTACCTGATTTTGTAAGTTAAAGAACCTGATTTCTTTACCTATTTAATGCAAAATCAAAGTAAAGTGCTGAAAATAAACAACACAATAATTTACGTGAACAACCTTCCTGCTCTTTTTCAGGAGAGTAAAAATTATCAACTACCTCGTAGGAGTTGCCTCAAAACTTTACTACCTTCAAAGAGCGATTTTTAGGGTAAAACTCAATAACCTAAGAACTATAAACTCTAGTATCCAACTCCTAGAATCAAGTTAATTGTAGGTACCCTTTCATCACTATAAATTCTAATCTCAAAAACTAAATCAAAATCTCCTGAATTGTTTACCTAACACTAGTTCTAAAAAGAAGAATAGGTTACAATTAAAGAACAACAAATCAAGAATAAAATAGCTTCAACATCTGGATTAGGTTCTTTCGTTAAACAACTTAAATCTTCCAAGGCACCTTATTTCAATGATTGCTATTTGTCAAGAGTATTTTTTGTATATGTGCGAAATAGCAATAGTCTTCAACAACAGCAATGGGACTCTTATATATGAGTAAACTGGTCGACTACTTCTTCAAGTTATGCTCCATAACCTAGAATAGTTTTGTGATGGTCTAGTAGGTCATTCTGAGTTTTAGCCTTTATATTTGTGTTTCGAGACCTCGAATAGCTCCGTTTAGTGTTCCTCCATTTGCGTGCAAGTCTTTTTTCAGAATTTTTTTTGAATTTTAACCATGAAAATGATTTGAGTTGACTACGATCATTTTTTTATGTAAAAAGACACGGATCAGTATTTTGACGGTCCCGATAAGTCCGTATCATGATTTGGGACTTGGAAGTATGCCCGAAATTGAATTCAGAAGTCCATAATTTGATTTAACGTGATTTATTTAAAACTAGTAATTTGAAAGTATAAAGAATTTCTAAGTTTGACCGTAGGTTAGCTTTGTTGCTACCGGATTCGAATTCAGTTTCGGGACTTGAAATAGATTTATTTCACTATTTATGGCTTGTCTGCAAATTTTTGTGCAAAATGGAATTAATTTGATGTGATTCGGGCGTCCGGTTATAAATTTGAGAGTTCTTAAATTTTATTAAAAGTTTCATATATTTTGATGCTCGATTCGTGGTTCTAACTATTATTTTGGTGTTTCGATCATGCAAGCAAGCTCGTATGATGTTGTTACACTTGTGTGCATATTTATTTTGGAGCCTGAGGGGCTCGGGTGAGTTTCAGACGGTTTTGGATGAATACGGTTAAGGTTGGAATATCCGGTGCACTTTTGGTGTTGGTGCTCTACTACAGATCTCGCATTTGCGAGGTTTGGCTTGCAATTGCGAGCCTCGTTTTTGCAAATAAGTGTTCCTGTTCGCGCGCATGGGCTGGATTGGGTGGTTTCATATTTGCAAGGATAATATTCGCATTTGCGAACTGCTAGTGATCGCATTTGTGATCTCAGAGTCGCATTTGCGACTCAGTAGTCCTTGAGCTGTCTTCGTATTTGCGAAAAAATGGTATGCATTTGCGAAGGTTGGGCATTCCTATTTGCAAACCAAATGTCGCATTTGCGACTTCTGTGGCCCTAAGACTGTTTTCATATTGCAACCCTTTCCTGGCATTTGCGATATTCGCAATTGTGAATAAGACATCACAATTGCGACATTCGCAGCTGGGTAAAAGAGGGGAATAACGGGACTTAACTTATTTCTCCCAATTTCTCAATCCTAAGCACCCTAGAGGCGATTTTTCAAGAGGCTTTTCTTTCAAAATTCATTGGTAAGTGTCTTTAATCCATTTTCTTTCAATTATCTATTACATTTCATGAGATTTCAATATCAAATCTAGGATGTCTATGGTAGAAATTAGGAATTTGGGTACAATTAAGGATTTTTATAAAATTGAGATTTAGAACTCGAATCGGGGTCGAATTTTGAAATAAATCACACAACCGGGCTCAGGGGTGAATGGATAATTGAGTTTTGGTCCGAATCTCGAGTTATGACCAAGCGGTCCCCGGGTTGACTTTTGTTGACTTTTTCAAAAATATTAAAGATTGAATCTTTTTCACTCGTGGGTAATTTCTAATGTTTATAATCGTTTGAACTATATTTGGTTAGGTTTGATTGGTTTGGAGGCTAATTCTAGAAGCAAAGCCCCTGATGAACTTTGATTTAATTGCGGAGCGAGGTAAGTGTCGTGGTTAACCTTGACATGAAGGATTAGGACTTGCTGGTCTATTTGCTAGGTATATTTTGTGTGGGAACAATATATATGTGAGGTGACGAGTACTTATACGTTATTATTAGGTTAAAGCATGTGGGTGGAACTTTGTTCTTTGTATTTTATGCTTTGCTAATTATAATATCCATGCTTAAGTTAGGTTATTACT
Source organism: Nicotiana glauca (assembly GCA_026770625.1). Lineage (NCBI taxonomy): Eukaryota > Viridiplantae > Streptophyta > Magnoliopsida > Solanales > Solanaceae > Nicotiana > Nicotiana glauca. The sequence goes on from MU787130.1 coordinate 86,724, forward strand.
TCTTTGATTATTCGTTTCATAATTATTTGTTATTTCATAGTTGTTGATTTTTTTTTGAAGTTGAAGTTGGGTATCATGGTACCATATTTGACGTTAAATTTCATTCCCCGCATTATTTATTACTCGAATTCATATTATCATTATTGCATGTTGAGAAAGAGAGTAAAAACACGAAGGGTGATGTTGTGCCATTTTATTCATATTACTACATGGTGAGAAGGAGAGTAAAAGCACGAAGGGTGATGGCGTGCCATTTTCATATCATTGGTTTATCTTGATTTCCTCGGTTGATGATTTACTTGGCTATTTCGTGATTTCATACTTGTCGCAACTGTTACATTTGCCCCATTTTGCATGTCTCCTCCCAGTTTGTACATTATTAGTCTCTGTAATGTTTGCTGCTTTATTTACATTGGTACAGATTTATCTACCTAGGTGTCTTTTCATAGCCTCATCACTACCTCATAGAGGTTAAGCTTGGCACTTATGGAGTACATTGGGTCGGTTGTACTCATACTACACTTCTGTACTTCTTGTGCAGATACTGCTATTGGTCCCTATGGTGTGTGAGATGCATCAACCCGGATCATTGCATACGGAGACTCAAGGTAGATCTATTGGCGTTCGCTGACCTTGAAGTCCTCTTCTTTTCCATACTTTTACTGCTCATTCTTTCGAATCAGTTGTATTTATTTCAGACTTTGCCTGTAGACTTCTAGTTGCTCGTGTACTCGTGAGTCCGGATTTCTAGGAGCAGATATTATCATGTGATGTATATCATTACTATGTTAGATTGGGTTTCTATTTCTCGTTGTATATCACTATCGTATTTTTAATTGTTAAAATATGTTATTTAATTATCTTGCATCGGCTGGCCTAACAAGTGGATGTTAGGCGCCATCACGACTCCGAGGTTGGGATTCTGGATCATGATAAGTTGGTATCAGAACACTAGATTGCCTAGGTCTCACGAGTCATGTGCAAGGTTAGTAGAGTCTGGAGGATCGGTGGAGACGTATGTACTCATCTTCCAAGGAATATGGAGTTTTAGGAAAACTTTCACTTCTTTCCTTCTCTGTCATGCAATTTTATTCTATCACTGATGATTAAACCATTCTATTATTGTTCTCTCACAGATGGAGAGAACACGCATAACATCTACAGCCAGACAGGAGCCAGAGCCCCTGTGGAAGCTACTACGATGGGCAGAGGCCGAGGCCGAGGCCGAGGCAGAGCTCAGCCTAATGCTCGAGTAGATCACCTGTAGTGGAGCCTCATATTTATCATGAGGAGAAGGTCCCAGCTCAGACCGCACCCGTCGGACCAGCTCAGGCCGAAGGGATTTATAGCCACTCTAGTGCTTCATGATGCTCTAGTCCGTTTGGTGGGCCTTATGGAGAGTATTACCCAGACCGGTGCATTTCCAGTGGCACAAGCCATCTCTCAGGCTGGGGTAGGAACAGATACTCCCGCTACTCACACACCAGAGCAGGTGTCTCCACTTTATCAGACTACAGTAGCCCAGATAGTTGGGGTAGTTCAACCGATTGTTGCGACACAGGCCGGGGATAGGCCCGATATGTCTTCTGAGACCTTGTTGAGGCTGGATAAGTTTACCAAGCTCTTTCCGGTCTATTTTAGCTGTGCACCTTCTAAGGACCCACATAATTACTTGGATTGTTGCCACGATGATAAGTTATGTTATTTTGTATTTTGATGATTTGCCAAACAATCTTCAGGAACCAGTTGTGATCATTTCCTTTGATCTGGTTCTCATAAGGAATATGGCTGATTCATAGGGGGAACAATGTAGCGATCTGGTTCTCAGGGAGAATATCAATTCTAAGATTGTCATCATCAAAAAGGGGGAAATTGATAAGTTATGCGTCTTTTGTTTTGATGATTGGACAAACTTCATGAGAGAACAAGATAAGGAATCTTGTACAATTAGTTATCTTGCATTCAAAGTAACGAGTTAGATGTCTAGTTCAATTCTTAATAAAATAAGATAAGGAAACAACAGAGGAAAAATATAGGGATCTATTCCCTTAGTCTTTGTACAATCAACTCTGCAGCTCTAAAAGCTACTATACTGTTGTGTACGGTAAAATCGGAGGGTCCAATTTTCAATCATTATGACGCCTCATAAGCGTGTTTCTAAAGGTTCGAGGCTATGTTCAAGATTCGCATCCGAGGAGTTATCGGTGTCCAACCTCGGGGCAGTGTTGACCGATGGTCATGGTAAAAAAGTGGGAAGTTCCCAAGGCATATGATCAACACTGACAAAGCCTGTAAGGGAAACACTAGTCTGTACTAGACTAGTGAGTAGCTGCTCTAGCTATATTTCTTTGTAATAATTACTCATGTACTAGGAAGAGATTCCTCTCCTTATATAAAGGGGATCCTCGTCATTTTGTAGAGGGGGGAAGACACAACATATTTAATCCAAGACAAGAACATTCCTTCTATTTTCTAACTTAAATAGACTCTCTGTTTGGCTCTATTGTTTACATTTATTGCTTTATTTACATTTTTTTGTATCTCATTAATTGTTCATCATTTATTTCTCATTATTGATTATAGATAGTCACCATCGCAGCTCTCATAACTGTTAATCCTTCATCGACTACCCTTAATCGGGTATCAAATTCAACCTTGAGGCCCCGTATACGCAAGATCGAGGCCTAGATACCTAGCCGTTTTGGTTCATTTATTAAGCTTTCTACAAGCCATCATCTTATTTTCTAACCTCATCACTTAGAATCTACTGCTTAACAACTGGCATAAAAATAGATCACATATTTTTAGAACCACTAAATCAAATCTAATTGTTATTACCATTTTCAAGGTAAACAGTTTGGCACCCACCGTGGGGCTAAAAATAATAGTTATTGCTTTCTTGCTGGTTCACTACATAACGCAAGTTATCTTTCATACTTTTTCTTGTCCAAGATCTTTGATTTCAGGTCAAAATGTCCAACTCAGTAAACGCATGTGAAAACAACAATCTTGAGGACCATGGAGAAAACAATGTAGCTGTTCCAGGTGTTGGTATGCCACTACGAAACCCTGGGGATGCGCAAGAACCAATTCCAGTGGACGCGGTCTTGCGCGATGCTCAACACGTCGAAATAAGCTCTCGCACCAACATGAGAATACACCAAGGAGATCAACAAGAAGCTCAGAAAACCTCGCTAGGAAAGAACAGGAAGTTAGCCTTCACGTTGTTTTTGAAATGTTACAGGCACAACAACTGACGATTCCTCAGCTGCAAAGTCATCAGACAACTCCCAGCACGGTAGCACCGGAAACGGCTCCCCGAGCCGAACAACTACCAGAAAGATCAAGCAATAACGAATCGGCAACCGACCCCTCTATCATAAAGATGATCGAGGACCTCACAAAAAGGATCAAGTCAGGAGAAAATAAGATAGAAGCCAACAACAAGAAGGTAGAGACTTACAATTCTGAGTGCACCCCCGATCCTGAAGGGTGTCGATTTGAAGAAGTTCGTGCAAAAGTCATTACCGTAGGAAGCGGCCCCAATATCCATTCCAAAGAAGTTTAGGATGCTCTGCCTTCCGAAGTACAACGGAACTTCGAATCCCAATAAGCACGTCACTGCTTACAGATGTGGGGTGAAAGGTAACGATCTAAGAGAAGACGATATCGAATCCGTCCTACTAAAGAAATATGGAGAGACGCTCTCAAAGGGGGAGATGATGTGGTACCCCAACTTAGCCCCACACTCGATATACTCATTTACCATGCTAGTAGATTCCTTCATAAAGGCATATGCCGGTGCCATCAAGGTAGCAACAAGGAAGTATGACATTTTCAAAATCAAGCAAAGGGATAACGAGATGCTGCGAGAACTCGTATCTCGCTTCCAAATGGAATGAATGTAACTACCACCTGTCTCTGACGACTAGGAAGTGCAGGCATTCACTCAAGGTTTGAACGAGCAGAGCTCGGTAGCTTCGAAGCAGCTGAAGCAGAACTTAGTCGAATATCCCACCGTGACCTGCTACCAGTCAAAGATCATGGTCAAAGGCGACCAACTAGGAGCCCCCTCAGGCTCAGTATATCCTAGCAGGCTTCCAACGAAGGAGCTAAAGCCAAACAAAGAAAGATACCAACTATACACTGAAGATAGAAGAAACGCCCAAGGCACAATGTACCCCGCAATGATTGAAGGCTAAATCGAGGTCAGAACCCTCAGGGACTTATTTGTAGATCTAAATTCGATAGACATACAGGGTCGACGGAGGCACCCCATATGTCGACATCGTATTCATCATCAGTAAAATCAGAGACACCAGGTGGCCTAGGCCCGTATAATCAGATCCTTCACAAAGGAACCATAACTTAGTGTGTGAATTTCACAACACACACGGTCACAGGACCAAGGATTGCTGACAACTCCTGGAAGAAGTATCCCGACTACTCAGCAAAGGTCATCTCCGAGAATTCCTCAGCGACCGAGCCAAATATCAATTCTGGGAAAGAGAGGCAACCAAGAAGAGTGAAACAGGTGAGCCACAAAATGTCTTCCACATGATCTTCGGAGGTATCAACGCTCTACAATAACCCATGGTCAGGAGAACTAAAATTTCCATCACTAGGAAAAAGCGAATCCGGGGTTACTTACCTAAGGACGCCCTCACGTTGAGTGACGAAGACATTGAGGCTCTATCTAAGCCCCAAAACAACACACTAGTAATTTCTAATATTGTAAATACATTTCAAATTAAGCGTGTGCTTGTGGACCCAGGTAGCTCGGCCAACATCATCAGGTCGAGGGTAGTGGAGCAGCTCAGACTGCTCGATCAAATCATGCCCGCCTCTTGAGTTCTCAATGGGTTCAACATGGCGAGTGAAACAATGAAAGGAGAAATCATCCTCCCGATCAACATGGCCGGCGCCACCTAAAATGCTAAATTCAATATCATTGAAGGACACATGAGATACAACACCTTGCTCAGCAGACTGTGGATATACTACATGAGAGCTGTACCATCCACCCTTCATCAAATGATGAAGTTCCCGATGAAGGACGAGATAAAAACTGTCTATGGAGAACAACACACAGCAAAAAAGATGTTTGCGGTACACGATGTGGCACCGGTCCCAATACCTCCATCGTCAAAGGAACCAAAGGATAAGCAAATGGTAAAATAGCAATAACAAACTACACTTTTGATTATACCCGACTGAAACAAGTAACGGACCGTACCGCATCCTCAAAGCAAACAATCAAAACATATCAAGGCTTAAGGCATCACCGGCACTAAGGTATGATCATCTCCCTTTTTCGTTCAGGTTTTGCTCTTACCATGCACGCAGCCACTCGATCGATGCTACCGAAGCGCTTTCCAACCTGAAGGCCTATGGTTTCGAAAGCATGCATTGTACTCTTTTCCTTCGATCGGGTTTTATCCTAAGAATGGTTTCTACTGATAAGGTTTTTAATGAGGCAACATCTATATGCTACCTGAGGAAGGCTCAACAAGTATTCAAGGCTTCTCTCCAATTAATCTCGAGCATTGAGGGGCATCCCCCCGGAAGGTCACCTCCTCGGAGAAGTCAAGATGTGCTGAACGAGGTCTCAGCAGGAAAATGATATACCAGACCAAACGGTCGAACGAACCGTGTCCGTATAGAATAACTGAGCCCTAAACGGCGAAAAAATGTATACTTGTACCAAGTAATCAAAGAATACTTTCCCCTCCATCAAAGTATTTCGCGTTTCAAAGAAGCTCGCCATTTCTTACAAAAATGGATCCAGGGCCCAAAATGTCCCTAACACTCGGGGACTGGCGTAAAAAACTCAAAGCTAAGCCCTCAATGAGGTAGTATTAAGATTGCAAAAATAGCTCCAGAAGCTAAAAAACATCCCGAACACTCGGGGACTACCGTAAAAAACTCAAGGCTACATGACCTCTAGGTTGGAAACTCCGAACTTGTAAGCCCTCAATGATGCAATACCAAATTTATAAGGAATGGCTCCTGAGCCAAGAAACTCTCGACAACTCGAGGACTGCTGCCAACCACCACCCCATCGATCTATCAAAACCCGAGGCCATAAGGCCCCATGTGGGCAACCTCTGACGCGTAAGACCTTCATAAAACAATATCAAATCTATAAGACTTTCATAAGGCAATACCAAATCTATAAGACCTCAAGCAAAGCATGAACCATACTTGTACCACGTAACTAAAGCTGTAAGACCTCAAAGGCATGTAAAAATTTATAAGGCCTTACAAAAGGCATAATCCCGATCTTAAAGTTAAGGCTATGTATCGAATTTATAAGACCCCTAGAAAGGCATACCCTCGATATAGATGCCGAAACTACTTCACTCGAGGATTGAAAGGTTCCAACCAAATAGAATGACTATGGTCACAAGGCTGTACCAGCCAAACTAACGTGACTCAGGGATGCCCGACCGTCGATATAAAATCACAGTCTTTAATTACTTTGAAAAAACTTTGAAAAGAACCGGTTAAAACAAGCTACCCCAACATAGGAAAAAGGGCTTCGACTATGTCAACTCCAAAACTATAGGATTCAAAACGCTCGGCCACTGAGCAAAACCTCCCGAGGTGCTCGATCATCGCCATATAACGACTCACAATCAAGGTTCTATCGAACAATCGAATAGTCAGGCAAAACAAAATTTCAAGAAGTCCTTAACGAGGGAAAAATAAAGCCTATATTAGAGGTCCACCGACCCTAATACGTAAAATACACTGTTGCCAGCCCACATAAAAGGTCGTACCAGCCTAAAATATAAGATCCACTACCGCAAGACCACATAAAAGGTCGTACCGACCTAAAGCGTAAGAGCCACTGCAGCCAGCTCACATAAAAGGTCATACTGACCTAAAGCATAAGAGCCAGTACCGCCAGATCATATAAAAGGTCATATCGACCTAAAGTGTATGAGCCACTGCCGCCAGCTCATATAAAAGGTCATGCCGACCAAACGTGTAAGAGCCTAAGGGCCAGCCTTTTAATTCAAAAACCTAAGGGCTAATAAGCTCGAGTTGTAACCTGACTCAGATACTGAACCTGAAATAGTTAACTACATATGCCTAAGAATAAAAGCGTAAGAGCTTAAACGCCGGTTTACACTAAAAGTTTATCCCGACCAAACGTGTAAGAGCCTACGGGCCAGTTGAACGAAACCTGGGGCCATACAATAGACCTAAGGGTTCTTCTTTCGAAGACCAGTTCATCTGGCTAATGACTAACAAACATCAAAGCAAAGGGAAGTGCATGAAAAATGAAGCCGCAAGGCTTACTTTGATATATATATATATATATATATATATACACACACAAAAATACAAGTTCCATCTAAAATGTTCCCTGAAAGCACTATACATAGAATAAGAAAAAGAAGCCTAATGTACGTCCCCCTCGGGGACTACGGCCCGTCGACCTCTATATCACTATCCTCGGCATCGGACAGAAGGGAATTAGCATCAGACTCATCCACCTTTGCCTGCTTTAACTTTTATGAGAGGTCAAAGCCGCTAGCATGAATCTCCTTGAGGGTTTCCCTTCGAGATTTGCATCGAGCATACTCCTTGCTTCTGCCCATACGGTCAAGAGCCCTCCTTAGCTTAGCTCGAGCATCGGCAACATCCTCCAGGTAAACGACCACTTTCTTATCGGCCTTAGTTCGGCTCATTATGGCTTTGTCCCGGGCATCCACAACTTTGGACTTAACCTTCTAAAGCTCAGACTCGAGACTTGTAATCATGTCCGCTTGGACCAAGCTATTTTTACGAGCTACACGAAGTTGAACTTCGAAGGCAAAAGCATTGGACAAAGCGACCTCTTCCGCCATAACGTGAGCATCCACCCGAGCCGTTAGTTCATCGCACTGGCATTTAATTTGGGCATTTTACTCTCAAGGCATTCTAGACTCTCCAACTTCTTCTACAACTGGAATAAATGAGACATTAGCCTGTGGGATAGCAAAGGGAACATGCACCCTTTAGAACAAAATTTACCTGCTCCTCGAGGTAGCTTTCATAGTTCAGGCTTCACCTCACCTCATACTGCAAGTGTACCAACTCATATTCCTTTTCATTGCAAAGGAGCCTAAGGGATTTCTCCCCATCCATGGCTTTTTGCAGCCCGACCTCAAAATGAAGCAGTTCGGATTTGAGCTTGTTTAAATCCTATGAAGGAAAAACTCAATAAAAGAATAAAAGTTACGAAAACCTTGGAATCAACACGGCCAACCAAAACTCACCATAAAGTAGAGCTATTGAGCTTCCTCAAGAGTTGAGCGAACATCCACTAGTCTAGTTCTGTCAACACCAGTAAAACCACTCCCGGTCGGGACACGGTCGCTCGATACATGCGGAACCTGTCCTCGAGCATCCCTCGAAGTACCTTCGACGGGAGTAAAAGCCAGCGACAAAGAACCCTCATTCCTCAGCTCGGGCACTGCAGGCTCGACTGATGCATCCTCACTAAGCCTCCGGGCTGGACTCATCCCGCTATAAGCATTGTCACTCCGCGAAGGCCTTTTTTGCTTATTATTACTATTCCTCGGCCAAAATCTGACGATCCTTCTCCCTCTCTGAGATAGCATGATCTCACCTTAAAGAGCTCCCCAATGCCTTCGACGATGGAGTCAGTACACATAAAAAGAGGAAAGTGCCTTTCCAAAAAAGGAGAGCAAAATCGCATAGCACGTACCATGGTATTTTGCCTCCCATCCACCCTTAGATAGATCTCCCCACTTATGACCATCATGAGTTATATGGATCGCCAACTTCTGAGCCCAATCTATCATGTCGGGGATCTCGTATGGAGTCCATGAAGTTTCTACAAAAAGGAAGGAAAAAATGTATTTACAGGACTCACCTCCGCCATAAGTAAAATAAGCTGAAACAACAAAGACGCAAGTGTACCACTTACGTGCAAATTTCCATTCCTCAAAAATGGCAGGAACTCCATCGGGATAATATCCACAGTCTATACTCGGTCGAATCGGCTCGTCCATTCCCGGCCCCCACCATCTTTGTCATCAACGATGAAAGGCCTAGTGGATCGGCTTTGCAGGGTTAGCATGCCTCGATGGTTAAAGGGTCGGTACAACCCGATAAGATGACTGAGGGTAAAATTGAGCCCTGCTCCCTCCGCAAAGAATCACATCATAAGTACTATATGCCAAAATGACGGGTGGACCTATGCTTAGGTAGCCCGATATTTCTGATAGAAATCGACCACAACCTTATCGAGGAGGCCCAGTGTGAAGGGTTACATGTATACAATCAGAAACCCCTCGGCACAGTCTATAATGCTCTCTTCCAGGGAAGGTACATGCAGTACCACTTTCTCCCCCATCCACAATATTTTCTCACTAACTCAAGATGCCTCTCTCGTATTAGAGAGGTAAGCTTCGAAGCATACTCCCAATGTCCCTGGGCATTGGGAGGTTTTCTTGTAGGAAAATCCCCCTCGAAGCATAATGTCCTAAAGGCAGATCGCCCGACTCCGGTGATGCACCGCCAACCAAGCAGGGATCAGAGGTGGAACTCCCTTCTCTTTGCCGAATGAATCCTGATGTAACAACCATAACTATGGAAAAATAAAAGAATTGGAGTGGAAATCTGAGCATGGATTCCCAAGTTAAAGTAGTAAAGAACGTAACATAGAGAGAAGAACTCTATACTCAGGATAACGGAATCCTCAAAATAGAGAAGACAAACCTATATATAGGAGCAAGCGGTGACTGTCCGCCCGCTTTAAAGGCCAATTAGAAATACTGGCTAAGCCATTATGACTTTGGGAAGACGTACTCGTGCAATCGCCTCGGTCGTCTTATAACCATGTCATACAATTCATGTGGTTGAATGACATTTTGGGGATAAAAAACCCCCGCATCAGCAAACCTCGAGATGGTACTCAATTTTGAGAGCCTCTATCAAAAGGAAGATAGGCTCTTAGGAGCCCTTAACATGGTTACAAGCCTCGAGATGGTACCTGACCTCGAGGACCTCTATCAAATGGAATATAGGCTCTAAAGAGCCCTTAACATTGTTACAAGCCTCGAGATGGTACCTGATCTGGAGGACCTCTATCAAAAGGAAGATAGGCTCTAAGGAGCCCTTGACATCATTACAAGCCTCGAGATGGTAACCGATCTCGAGGACCTCTGTCAAAAAGAAGATACGTTCTAAAAACCTACTATATGGCCTTGGCCTCAGGGTGATACCCTACCTTAAAAATTTCTACTATTGCAAATACAGTTCATTTGTCCGATCTTCCGACCCCTAAGCTACCTAAGCCTGAGCCAAGTTTCGCCCAGAAACTACTAGTAAAACCTTAAGGCTATTTCCCGCCTTTAGGTCTAGCTAAACAATATCTCGGTTACTCTAATCCAGGGGCTATCTGAACCTAGGTGAACCCTCGTCCGGGATCTATCTGCAATGCCTTGAGGCCATCTTCGCTCTAAGTTCAAGGCAAGTTTTTAGGTCACCCTCACTCGAGCAAACCCTCACTCGAGGATTGTTTTCAATAGCCTAAAGGCTATCTTTATTCTCGGACGTCCGAGTTAATTTCCCCTCGACGATTATTGATGGGGTCTAAAAAGCCATATTTCGTTCTATGAATTCGAAGCCCTATTTTCACTCGGGGATCCCGGTGGCCTAAGCTTGAATAAATTCAACCCGGGCTCAACTAGAGGAACGACAAAGCTCTCCCTAAGATATCGTGTCAACCAATCAGGAACAGGGGAGTCAACTACACCCGGACCTGGTATTCGGACCGATCGATAGAGTCAAGCACTTAGATTCTTCACAAATACAAATAAGGGAAAATCCAGTGTAAATGAGAGGCAAATTGAAGAAACTTCTTTGCATTAATAAACGATGATTACAAAAAGCCCGTGAAGGGACCTTACACATGACTAGAAAAGCCCATGAAGGGTCCTTATACAAAAACAAAGAAGCAAAGGTAAAACCTAGAAGTCTGAACTACTCTCGAGGGTACATCCTCGGGAACAATGCCTTCAAGAATCATTTCTTTGGGGCCCCACCTCGACCTTCTAAATGGCATCTTTAAGGATGAGGAAGAAGCAAAAAATGATAACGAAGAAGCAGAAAAAGATGAAGAAGTGGCTGGGTGAAAAATTTGGCAAGTATGGGTCCCTCCAGTGCCACTATTGTGAAGCCCCTTCTTGAGACGTTGCACTGGTGTGGGATGCAATAGTTAGTAGATGGCACCGCCTCACTTCACAGAAAGCAAAAAGAGTGAAACACCACACCGGATAGTTAAGAGAGATGAGTAGAAGTTCATAGTCCGTATATCCTTTAATGCAAGGATAATTTGAGATTTCTCTCTCATTATTTCGGGCCAACAACAACAAACCAGTGCAGTCCCACTCAGTGGGGGAAAGCCCTGGGGAAGAGTCATGGCATCAATGATGAAAACATTGCCATATGACCTTACAGCCACAGTTTTCAAACATAGGAAACAAGGTTGGATAAGGATGAAAAGAAGAAAGTAGTAGAAGAGCAATAGAGTGAAGTTTGGGTTGAAAAAAGCCTCCATTTATATGAATATGGCAGCATAAGCGATGACAATAAATGCATTTTGGAGAACGTAACCGACAACAATCAATGACTTTTTTGGGAAATGTATCGACAGTTGCAATCAATACTTTTAGGAGACGGATCGGTGGTGACATTATTACTCTAAAAAAATAGACTAATAGTGTAATAAATGTCCTTAGAAAAGTCACCTCGATGGTACATCTCAGTTATTGCAAAAGCTGATGTCCTATGCATTATATCATTATAGGAGGCTCGGGGAGATCAGTGTCAGTGCCATTTCTTATTAATTTTATCTAAGATAAACGAGGACTATCTGTATACGGTAAAATTGTAGGGTCCAATTTTCGATCATTATGATGCATCATAAGTGCGTTTTCGAAGGTTCGAGGATATGTTAAAGATTCGCATATGAGAAGTTATCAGCGTCCAACCTTGGGGCTGTGTCGATCGATTTCCAAGGCATATGATCAACATTGACAAAGCGTGTAAGGGAAACACTAGTCTGTACGAGACTAGTGAGTAGCTGCTCCAATTATGTTTATTTGTAATAATTACTCATGTACTAGGATGGAATTCCCCTCCTTATATAAAAGGTATTCTTGTTAGTTTCTACAGGGGGGAAGACACAACATGTTTGATCCAAGACAAAAACATTCCTTCTGTTCTCTAACTTAAATATACTCTCTGTTTGGCTCTATTTCTTACATTTATTGCATTTTTTACATTTATTGTATCTCATTAATTCTTCATCATTTATTGCTTAATATTGATTATAGAGAGCCACCATCGCAACTCTCATAACTGTTAATCCTTCATTGACTACCCTTAATCGGGTATCAGATTCAACCTTGAGGCCCCATATACGCAAGCTCGAGGCCTCGATACCTTGCCGTTTTGTTCGTTTATTAAGCTATCTACAAGCCGTCATCTTATTTTCTAACCTCGTCACTTAGCATCTATTGCTTAACAACTAGCATAAAAAAAGATCACATATTTTTAGAACCACTAAATCAAATCTAATTGTTATTACCATTTTTAGGGTAAACAACTGTACCATCTAGCAGTAGTACATCAGCACAGCTATTGCTTGCTAAGGACAAACTAAAGGGCGCTTTATTAAATCACCCTTGATGACATCAAACACACATATTATTAACATGAGGCAAGGGATTTCATCTCCCTAACAGTTACAAAACAAAGAAAACATTCTCTTATGTGCTAGCCACCACATCTCTCAAGAATAAAGCTATTGCAACCTCAAGGACCAGATCCAAAGATTGAAGATATCTTAAGTACTTAGGTTTGTTGAGTCTTTGATATTTTATTCTTCACTTGTAATTCCTACTTAGCTTAGTTAGAAGCATTGTGTAGGAAACTTTTGTAAATCATAAACCATTGTTTTTGTGCCTTAGCTAGAGTTAGTCGAGTTGGAAGTGTGGCTTGTAATAGATGTGTTATAAGTTAGTGAGGGATACCAAAGTATTTGTAATAGAGTTATTACAAAGTGGCTTGTAATAGAGTATTACAAGTTGGTGAGCGATTAAGAGGTTAATTCCTAGGTTGCGTAGGTTGTAATATGAAGTTTGCTCGGTTTAGTGGAGTTGAAATCCTACTAGGGCGGGTCGTGGTTTTTAATCCCTTGATCAAGGAGTTATCCACATAAATATTGCATGTTCTTTATTTATTGCCGATTTACTGTGGGAACAGATAGAGAACCTGGTTGCCTATACAGTTTGTTTTTATAGTCTGTTGCTTACTGTGGGAACTGATAGAGAACTGGTTCTATATATAGTTTGGTGGATGCTTAGTTTCTATCAATTGGTGTCAGACCAGGTTCTTTCTAAAAGTTTAACACCTAGAAAGGATCTACATGGCTGCTCCACCAAACTGCGAGGAAGGACAATCAACGTACAGACTACCAAGATTCAACGGCCAATAGCATGGTTGGTGGAAAACAAGAATGCATGACTTCATTATGGCCGATGACTTAGAGCTGTGGGATGTAATTTGTGGTGGACCTTTTGTTCCCATGAAAAATGTTGGTGAGGGAATAGTTATAGTCCCAAAAACAAGAAAAGAGTACAACAATGCTGATAGAAAGGCTATTGAGAAGAATTTCTAGGCAAAGAAGATTCTTGTTTGGGGCATCGGACCAGATAAGTACAACCACATCTCAACTTGTCAGTCTGCTAAGGAGATTTAGGAAGCTCTTCAAACTGCCCATGAGGGAACTACTAAGGTTAAGAAGTCCAAAATTGATATGCTTAGTACAAAGTATGAGCTTTTCAAGATGAAGGAGGATGAGTCTATTCAAGATATGCACACACATTTCACCTCCATAATTAATGAGCTTCACTCCTTTGGAGATGTCATCCCAAGAAACAACCCGGTGTGTTAAATACTCAGTGTTTTACTAGAGTCTTGGGAAAGTAAAGTGAATTCTATCACTGAAGCCATGAATTTGCAGAATCTGATCATTGATGAACTCATTGGAAATCTCAAAACTTATGAGATGAAGAGAAAGAAGAATCTTGAAAAAAGAGATCCCAAGAAGGAGTAGAACATGGTTCTCAAGGCTGCCAACAAAGACTCACATAGTGATGAATCCGACATGGAGTATCTCACTCGAAGATTCCAAATGATGATTTGAAAAAATGGTGGGATTCCAAAGAAAGGAAGTTCTAGCAGGAATTTCAAAGAAAATGATTGCTGCCATAAGTGTGGAAAGTCTAGACACTTTATTAAATATTACCCTATTCATAAGCAGGATCATTATAAAACCAACACTGATAAGGTGGCTTAAAGGAACAAGGTCTGTGACAGGAAGTATGAAAGAAGAGATGTTGCTGACAACATGGTGAAACAAGCTTTGGTTGACTGAGGAGATTCCTCCAGTGAATCTAAAGGTGAGGATGAACAAGGAGATGCATCTATGATGGCTATTGACAATGAGTCTTTATGAGTAAATGTTTGCACTCGTGGCTAAATCGGATGATGACGAAGACAATGAGGAAGATGAAGTAAGTTTTCTTGATGTTCAAAGAAATTTAAAAACTTATTTTTAAGAAAAAATTGATGTCCTTAGAAAATATGTTGATTGATGCCTATCATAGCCTCATTAATGAGAAACATTCTTTAACAGAAGAAATTGGTGACATAGAACAAGAGACGGATGATATGGTAGTTTCCATTGTAGATTTTAAGGAACAAGTGGAAGAAGTAACTAGTGAAAATAAATTTTTGAAAAACCAAATAAAAAATTGATGGACAACACTAAGGGTAAAGAAGTGGCTAGTGAAACTCAACTTGAGCTTGAGAGTGAGCTTAAGAAAGTTAAAACAAATCTTGTTGCTGAGCTTGAAAAGAATAGACAACTTCACGAGGATTTAAAAAGGGTTAAAAATAATCTTGATAAGTCACTTTACTAGAACACGTCCTCTTATATAATAACGTCTATGTACAAGAGTAATGGTGGAAACAGGCAAGGAATCAGGTTCCAAAAGACTAAAACTTCCTATAATTCCCATAGCAAGTATGTAACTGCGGTTGATAATATGTTTTGCACTCACTGTGGTCAAACATGTCACTACAAGGACTCTTGGAAAGTTAAAATTCAGTCTCCACAAGAAAATAAAGTTTTTGTGGAAAAGAAGCATACTATTGAGGAACCTGGTCCTCTAAGAGGAAAATACATGTTGCGTACATAGGCAAAAAGAAGTTTGATCCGCCTATTTCATTTGCAGGTTGGAGTGAGAGGTAGCATGCACAAAATGGTACATGGATAACAGCTGCTCTAAGCACATGACTGGAAGAATGGATGATTTCCTCTCACTCTAGGCATTCCAAGGTGGGCAAGAAGGGCTATATTCTTGGTGTTGGCAAAATTGGCAAAACACTCTCCCATGCAAATTGAAAATATGTACCATGTGAATGGCTTGAACTATAGCTTGTTGAGTGTGTCTCAAAGTTGTGATGAGGAAAAATGAAGTGAAGTTCTTGTCCAAATCTTGCACTTTTACCAACCTCAAAACTGGTGAAGAGGTGTTGATAGCCAAAAAGTTCAAGTACATCTATGTTGCAGACCTTGATTCACTGAATGGTGGTGATCTAACATGACTAAGTATCAGTGACGATGATGCTGAGTTATGGAGCAGACCACTAGGAGTGTGAGTTTTTATTTGAGGAATAAGTTTGTTATGAAGGACCTGGTTCATAGGCTGAAGCAGTCAACACTACCTGCTACTTGATTAACAAGTGCATGATCAGGTCCCTTCTCAAGAAGTCTCTCTGTGAATGGATCAATGGGATAAAACCCAACATGAATTACCTGAGAGCCTTTGGATGCAAAATGTTTTATTATCACCAATGGCGACAAAGGGTCACATAACAAAGAAGATGAAGATGAAAAATTTACAAATGCTCCTGGTGAAGCTATAGATATTCCAAATTGAAAGACCGATTTGATGTGTCAAGTCAAGCAGAGCAATGAAAAAGATGCAGCAGAGTCTCCAAAAGGCACAGAGGAACCTGGTCCCTCTATCACCTCGACTAAAGCCGAGCATAGGGTTTTTGTTGTGCCTGATAAAGAAAAAGAAGTGGAAGTCATAATTTTGTTGATGTTAATGATGTTTCAAATATGAAGGAACCTGGTCCTTCAAATTCTAAAGTTTAAGTACTTCAAGGAGCTGCTGAAAAGATTTGAGATGGAGAATGCTAAGACCATGATACACCTATTGCCACTACTACTCATTTAGACATGAACGAACCTGGTTCTCTTGTCAATGAAACTATGTATAGGGGAATCATTGGATTTCTTCTGTACTTGAATTTTAGCAACCTTGATATTGTTTTTAGTGTTGGGATATGTACTGGGTTTCCAATCAAGCCCAAAATAATCTCACATGACCAAAAGAAGTTTGAGGTATCCTAGGGAACGTAGGACATGGTCCTTTTATATCCTTCAGGAGATAATTTTGACTTGGTTGGATATGCTGATATGATCATGTTGGATATCTACTGGATTGAAAGAGAACATCTGAAATGCTACATTTTCTAAAATCATGCTTGATTTCATAAGGTACAAAGAAACAAAGCCATGTGGCTCTTTCTACTATTGAAGCTGAATATGTGGATGTTGCCTATTGTTGTGCTCAACTGCTATAGATCAAGTAACAACTAGAAGATTTGGGTGTGTCTATAGATTGTATGCCATTTTTGTGTGATAATACAAGTGCTCTAAACATTTCAAAGAACTCGGTACAACACAAGTAGACAAATCACATTGATGTGTGATATAACCTTTTAAAGGGTTTATTTATTTGAAGGTTTGCAAGAACGAGGATCAGGTAACATATATCTTCATTAAAGAACTGAGTAGAGAACACTTTGAAAGAGGTTGTCTAGAGTTGGGGTTGATCAAGCTCAACTAAGGACCTGGTCCTTTGACGATTGGCTATGTAAAGAAGGAAATGTACAATGCTAAAAGTGTTTTTCTGGTGTCCTCTAACTCAATTCCATATCATTACAGGTATATACACATAGCAAGTTTTAGTAGAAAATAAGTATGAGTGACATTGCATTTCTAGGAGTTTTTGCTCAAAATTTTCAAACACCATCAAAGAACCTGGTTCCTGTGACTCAGGTTAGTAGTCTCTTTAATACTTATATGCCATTTTAATCTACAGAAGTGTCATGTCATTAAATGTTTTCTGGCCTCTCTACTAATTTTTGAAGACCAAAATGTTAAAAATTTTCTAAACTGACCCATTGCCCCGAAAAATCACTTCATTCTCATACATCCAACCAAAACTGATTCTTTTCTTCAAAACCAAAATCAACCTTTTCTCAAAAAGAATCCTTCTCTGAAGATATGCCAGAAGTGAACCAACTCAGTTACTTTCCAAAATCCTAACTCCATCTAAATCAAAACCCCAAGAATCTTTGGTAGATTTTGATGGGAGTTTAACTGAAAGGGAACATGGTAGAGCTAATATTCAGGAGCGTGAGGCTAAAATTGTTGCACGGTTTATAGAAGTCTTGAAAGATGGATAAATTGGTGAATGTGCTGAAAAAGGAAAAACTGAATGAGATATCTGATCCCTCAAGTCCTTCTCAGGATGTTAATTCTAATAATGATCTTATTCTTTTTGAGTTCTGTATTTAAACAAACTTATGATCCAGTGAAAAGGATAGATGAAAAGTAGGCTGGTTGATGTAACTTGCCGATGTGGTGATTGTGGAAGATAGAATGAAGTGGAAAAATCTTCACTTGTAAAGTAAATTGGAGAAAATAAAGTCGGCTGAGAAAGATGGAGCAGATGATAAGGGTAAACAAATTGAGAAGAAGAAGAGGGAGACATGGCCGGCCAGGGAAAGAAAGGTTAATGTGAGTGTGGAACCTGGTTTATTACATAAGCAAAAGGTTGACTTATCGGGTTTGGAGAGGTAGAAGACTCTAAAGTCTCTGAAAGTGCTGTTACGCAGAGTGTTGACTCTGATATTGATGAAAAATGGAGAACTTCTTGACATTGTTGAGTTTCAAAAAATAGAATCACCTCTTTTGTTCCTCCAAGCCCCAACGGTTATGAAGAAGAAGTAAAACTTTCAATGTTGTATGTGATACTCTAATGATATATGTGTATGGAACTGAGTTTGTTCTTGATGAGAAGAAGCTTAGGGAGATTCTTGGTTATCTGGTTATTTGTTTAGCCTGCTCAGATAGGTAGAGAACCACTTCCCCATGGACCCTTAACAGAATAGAATGCTAAATTGAAGGGTGAGAATAAAAGAGTGAGGAAATAGGTGGAGGACCTAAGAGAGTAGATGATTATTGATCAAAGGATTGTGAATGAACGAATGGAAAAGCTCATAAAGGCCTTAGCCCCTTACTTTTCCTCCTGCCCAGTGGTCCATGTCTTCTACTCCTTCCAAATTACCGTGAATTCCTATATTCTTTTGATCCCTATTTCTTATGACACTGGTACTTTAGTTGTTCAAACCGTCATATTATGTATTATTAAAGCTACTGTGCTTTTATTATAATTACTCTACTATGGGCAATCACTCTATTTTGTGCAATGACATTCACTTATTATTCCTGTTATTATTTATGTTGTGTTGCCCAAGTGGTATGAATTAATGTTACTGAACTTCTTTTTGCCAGTGCTTCTTCTGTTATTCTTTTCAATGATGCCAAAAAGGGGAAGTTTTATAGGTTTCAACACGGGGTGGAACAATATCAAATTTGTTGTGTTGTGTATGAAAGAAAGCTATGCTTCGCAGGGGGTACATTGCCGATAACATGTTGATTATAGGTCTAATCCGTAGGGAAACATATGAGGAATCGGGTTCTCAAGTGGAACATTTATTTTGGCTTTGTCATCATCAAAAGGGGGAAATTGATAAGTTATGTTATTTTGTGTTTTGATAATCTGCCAAAAATCCTGAGAAACCAATTGTGATCAGTTCCTTTGGTCTGGTTCTCGTGGGGAATACAGCTGATTCGTAGGGGGGACAATATGGAGATCTGCTTCGCAGGGGGAATATCAATTATAAGTTTGTCATCATCAAAAAGGGGGAAATTGATAAGTTATGCATCTTTTGTTTTGATGATTTGACAAACTTCATGAGTGAACAAGATAAGGAATCTGATACAAGTAGTTTCCTTGTATTCACAGTAACTAGTCAGATGTCTGGTTCAATTTTTAATGAAATCAGATAAGAAAATAGCAGAGGGAACAAATAGGGATCAGTTCCGCTGGTCATTGTACTGTCAACTCTACAACTATAAAAGCTGCTGCACTGTACCGTCTGGCAGCAGTATAACAGCACAACAGCATAACTGTAGCTTGCTAAGGCCAAACTAAAGGGCACTTTTTTACATAACCCTTGATGATATCACATACACATATTATTAACATGAGGCAAGGGATTTCATCTCCCTAACACTTGCAAATCAAAAGAAGATCTTTTCTCAAGTGCTAGTTACCACATCTCTCAAGAACAAAGCTACTGCAACCTCAAGGACCAGATCCAAAGATTGAAGATATCTTGAGTCCTTAGGTTTGTTGAGTCTTAGTTATTTTGTTCTTCACTTATAATTCCTACTTAGCTTAGTTAGAAGAATTATGTAGGAAACCTTTGTAAATCATAAACCATTGTGTTTGTGTCTTAGCTAGAGTTAGTCGTGTTTGAAGTGTTTGTAATAAAAGTATTACAAAGTGGGTTGAAATAGGTGTGTTACAAGTTAGTGAGGGATACCAAAGTCTTTGTAATATAGTTATTACAAAGTGGCTTCTAATAGTGTATTACAAGTTAGTGAGGGATTTAGAGGTGAATTCCTAGGTTGCATAGGTTGTAATCTGAAGTTTACTCGATTTAATGGAGTTGAAATCCTACTAGGGAGGGTCGTGTTTTTTAATCCCTTGAAAAAGGAGTTTTCCATGTAAATATAGCGTATTCTTTATTTACTGCCGATTTACTATGGGAACAGATAGAGAACCTGGTTCCCTATACTGTTTGGTTTTATAGTCTGTTGCTTATTGTGGGAACTGAAGAGAACCTGGTTCTCTATACAGTTTGGTGGACGCTTAGTTTCTATCACACAAGGTGTTGCGCAACATATGTATTATTGAGACCAATGCGGTTGACTTTGCAATTTTCTAGATGACCGATTCTGCCAAGATATGGTGGAGAGATTATGTGCTGACTAGATCAGCTGGTTCACCTTTACTTACCTCTGATCAGTTTTCACATCTATTTCTAGAGATGTTCATTCCTTTCACTCTGAGAGAGGAGCACCCTAGGCAGTTTGAGTGCCCTTAGTATGGTAGCATGACTGTTACCCAGTATGAGACTTGATTTGTGGACCTAACTTTCCATGCGATTATTTTACTTTCGATTGAGAGGGAGAGAGTGAGGAAATTCATTCATGGACTCCCTTTTCGTATCAGGATGCAGATGGCCAAGAAGATCGGAGATGATATTTCTGTTCAGAGGGCCGTAGAGATTTCTTGACGAATCGAGATCGTTCATAGACATGAGAGGGGGCCGGTATCTGATAAGAACCGTCATCATTTAGGAGGCTTCATTGGTGCCTCGTCTGGTGGAAAGGCTACTTTTGGTAGAGGCCATCCTCACAGGCTATTTCAATCAGAACTTCAGGCATCCCATGGTGCTTCGGGTAGTAGTGGTACTTATGTATCTCATCCTAAGTAGCTAGCCTGCAGTGCACCACCAGCTCCTATTAGTGCACCTCTGTTTCAGAGTTATCAGGGTGGTTATCCAGGTCAACTAGCTCGTTCATGTGTCAGTAGTCATAGCAGCCGAGGGCTTGTTATAGTTGTTGAGATCCGAGGAACCTTTCAAGATTATGCCCCATATCATAGGGCAGCATGCACCAGCAGGGTTCTCGTACCATGGTTCCAGCCCCAGTTGCTTTACCGCCCGCTTCATCCAGCTAGAGGCTAGGGTCAAGCTGCTAGAGGAGGAGGTCAAGCCATTAGAGGTGGAGGTTAGGCCATTATAGGTGGGGGACTACCAACTAGAGGCCTTTAGAGGGGCAAAGATCAGAGTGGTGGGGCCCAGCCTATTTTTATCTATTCCCGGCCAGACCTGAAGCCAAGTCATTTGAAGGAGTCATCACAGGTATTCTTCTAGGTTGCTATAGAGATGATTTAATTCAACTTGATCCAAACTCTATTTATTCCTCTGTGTCATCTTATTGTGCTTCATATCTGGTCGTGCCTTGTAATTCTTTGAGTACTCCTGTGTATGTGTCCATACCTTTTGGAGATTCTATTATTGTAGATCATATTTATCGCTCGTGTGTGATTACTATTGGGAGTCTTAAGACTAGTGTAGATCTCCTACTTCTTGATATGGTGGACTTTGATATTATTTTTGGCATGGAGTTGTTGTCACCGTATCATGCTATATTGGACTATCACACCAAGACGGTGACCTTAGCTATGTTGGGCTTGCATCGATAGAGTGGAGATCAACTTCTGGTCATTGTACCAACAGGGTTATTTTTTATGTGAAGGCTCAACGTATGGCTGAGAAGGGGTGTTTAGCTTATTTGGCCTATATTCGCAATTCAAGTTCAGAGGTTCCTTCCATGGATTTGGTGCTAGTTGTACGTGAGTTTATGGATGTATTTCCTGCAGATGTGCCAGGGATGCCACCCATCAAAGATATTGACTTATGTATTGAATTGGCTCCGGGCACTCAGCCCATTTCTATTCTACCATACTGTATGGCCTTGATTAAGTTAAAGGAACTGAATGAGCAATTGCAAGATTTGCTTGATAAAGGATTCACTAGACCTAGTGTCTGGTCTTGAGGTGCGCTCGTGTTGTTTGTGAAAAAAAATGGTTTGATGGGGATGTGTATAAACTATCAACAAGTTAACAAAGTCACTATCAAGATTAAGTACTTGTTGCCGAGAATTGATGATTTATTTGATCGGCTTCAAGGTGCCAAATGTTTCCGAAGATCGATTTGAGGTCTGGCTACCATCAGTAGTATATTAGGGCATTGGATGTCCCTAAGACAGATTTTCAGACTCGGTAAGCGCATTATGAGTTCATAGTGATATTATTTGGGTTGAAAAATGCCCCAACAACATTTATGTATTTGATGCACTAGGTATTTAAGCCCTATTTGGATTCTTTTGTAATCGTATTCATTGACTATATCTTGATCTATTCCCGTAGTTTAGAGGAGCATAACATCTTCGGATTATACTTCAGATTTTGAGAGATAGTCACTTATATTCCAAGTTTTCAAAATGTGAGTTCTGGCTGGACTCGGTTGCATTTTTGGGGTATGTCGTATCGGCCGAGGGAATTAAAATGGATCCTAAGAAGATTGAGGCGGTTCAGAACTGGCCTAGACCTACTATAACTACCGAGATTCGGAGTTTCTGGGTTTGGCGGGTTATTATCGCCACTTCTTAGATGGGTTTTCATCCATAATAGCCCCAATAACTAGATTGACCCATAAGGGTGCTCTATCTATGTGGTACGATGAGTGTGAGTTGAGCTTTCAGAAGCTCAAGACTGCTTTGACTATGGAGCCAGTGTTAGTGTTGCACATAAGTTCAGGATCCTACATGGTGTATTATGATGCATCACGTATTGGGCTCAATGCAGTGTTGATGCAGGATGGCAGGGTGATCACTTACGCATCACGACAGTTGAAGGTTCTTGAGAAGAATTACCCTGTTCATGACTTAGAGTTGGCAGTCATTGTTCATGAACTGAAGATTTGGAGGCATTACCTCTACGACATATCGTGTGAGGTGTTCATGGATCATCAGAGTGTATAGTATTTATTCAAGCAAATGGATCTCAACTTGAGGTAGGGAGGTGGTTGGAGCTGTTGAAAGACTATGATATCACCATTTTGTATCATCCCAAGAAGGCCAATGTAGTGGCCGATGCCTTGAGTAGAAAGGCTGTGAGTATGGGTAGCCTTGAACATATTCCGGTTGGTAAGAGACCGCTAACATTAGATGTTTAAGCCTTGTACAATCAATTAGTGAGGTTAGATGTTTTGTAGCCCAGTCGTGTTCTAGCTTGCACAGTCTTCTGATTTTCTTTGTATGCGTACATCAGAGAGCGTCTGTATGACGACCCCTATTTTCTTGTCCCGGGGACACGGTACAACACGGTCTTTCCAAGAAGGTTAATATCGAAGATAATGGGGGTGTTACAGATGTAGGGTCGAATTTGTGTGCCCAATATGGATGGTCTTCGAGAGTTGATTCTTGAGGATGCCCACGGTTCGCGGTATTCCATTGATATGGGTGCCGCCAAGATGTATAGGGATTTGCAGCAGCATTATTGGTGTAGAAGAATAAAGAAGGATATAATTGCATATGTGGCTCGATATTTGAATTGTCAGCAAGTGAAGATGAGCATTAGAGGCCTGGCAGTTTGCTTCAGGAGCTTGAGACCCGAGTGGAAGTGGGAGCATATTACCATGGATTTTGTTGTTGGGCTCCCACGGATTTTGAAGAAATTTGATGCAGTGTGGGTTATTATGGATAGGTTGACCAAGTCAGCACATTTCATTCCAATAGCAGTTACCTATTCGTCATAGCGGTTGGTTGAGATCCATATCCGCGAGATCGTTCGTCATCATGGTGTACCGGTGTCCATCATTTTTGATTGGGATACGCAGTTCACATCGCATTTCTGGAGGGATGTATAGAGCGAGTTAGACACACAGATTGAGTTGATTACAACATTCCACCCCCAGATAGACAATTAGTGTGAGCGGACCATTCATATATTGGAGGATATGCTTTGTGCCCGGCTTATGGATTTTGGGGGTTCTTGGGATCAGTTATTGCCGCTTGCGGAATTTTCTTACAACAATATCTACCAAATGATTATTCAGATGGCTCTCTATGAGGCATTATAGGGGAGGCAGTGACATTCCCTAGTTGGTTGGTTTGGGTGGGGATAGGCTCGGGACAACAATTTTGTTCAGGATACCTTGGAGAAGGTCAAGATGATTCAAGATCGACTTGGCACAACTAAGTCTAGGCAGAAGAGATGCCAATTGTAGAGTTCATGATGTTGCATTCATGGTTAGAGAGAGGGTTTTGCATCTGGTTTCACCCATAAAGGGTGTTATGAGGTTCGGACAGAAGCGCAAGTTGATCTCTAGGTATATCGAACCCTTTGATATTCTTGAGAGGGTCGGTGAGGTGGACTACAAGCTTGCACTTCCACCTAGCTTATCAGCA
Source organism: Nicotiana glauca (assembly GCA_026770625.1). NCBI lineage: Eukaryota > Viridiplantae > Streptophyta > Magnoliopsida > Solanales > Solanaceae > Nicotiana > Nicotiana glauca. The sequence continues at coordinate 111,064 of MU787130.1, forward strand.
GTTCACCCAGTATTCTATGTCTCCAAGCTCTGGAAGTATCATGGTGATCCGTCCCATGGTTACATTTCAACTTCTACCAATTAGACAAGGATTTGACTTATGAAGAGGATCCGGTGGCCATTGTAGCCCGGCAGGTCAGGAAATTGTGGTCTAAGAGTTATCATTCAGTTAGAGTACAATGAAGTGGTCAATCGATTGAGGCAGCCACGTGGGAGTCCGATTCCAACATGCTGAGCAGATAGCCACACATTTAAACTGATCCAGGTACCTTTCTATGTCCGTTCGAGGACCAATGTTTATTTTAGAGGAGGAGAATGTGATGACCGGATAGGTCATTTGAATTTTAGCCTTTGTTTATGTGTTATGAGGCCTCGAATAGCTCCATTTAGCTTTATTCATTTTGCATGCACATTCTGTGTCTTTTTCCAGAATATTTTATGTGAAAAATTAAAGAAAATGTGAATTTTAGCCTAGAAAATGATTTGAGTTGACTACGGACAACTTTTTGTGTAAATTCATCCGAATTAGTGTTTTGACGGTCCCGGTTCCATATCGTGATCTAGAACATGGGTTACCATGATTTGGTAAAAACTAGTCATTTGAAGGTTTAAAGAATTCCTAAGTTTGACCGTAGGTTGAATTTGTTGCTACCGGGTTTGGTTTTCGATTCCGCAACTTGGTATAGATTCATTTCACTATTTTATGACTTGTCTGTAAAATTTGGTGCAAAACAAAGTTGATTTGACGTGATTCGGACGTCCGGTTGTAAATTTGAGAGTTCTTAAAATTTTTTGAAAATACCATACATTTGTGTCCGGTTTGTGGTAAGGAGCCTAAGGAGCTCGGGTGAGTTTTAGATGTGTTTCGGATGAATTCGATTAAGGTTAGAATAGCTGGCGCACTTTTGGTGTTGGTGCTCTGCTGCAGATCTTGCATTTTCGAGGTCAAGCTCGCAATTGCGAGCCTCACTTTTGCGAACAAGTGTTCGCATTTGCGAGAATGGGCTAGATTGGGTGGTTTCGCATTTGCGAGGATTATAGTTTGCATTTGCGAACTGTTAGTGATCGCAATTGCAATCTCGGAGTTGCATTTGTGACTCAGTAGTCCTTGAGCTGTCTTCACATTTGCAAAGAAATGGTATGCATTTACGAAGGCTGGGCCTTCGTATTTGCGAACCAAATGTCACATCTTCGACTTCTGTGGCCCCGAGACAGGTTTCGCATTTGTGACCCTTGCCTCGTATTTGAGATGTTTGCAATTGCAAATAAGAAATGGAAATTGCGACATCCGCAGCTAGGTAAAAGAGGAAAAAAGTGGGACTTAGCTCATTTCTCACAATTTCTCAACCCTAAATACACTAGAAGCAATTTTCCAAGAGAATTTTCTTCCTAAATTCATTGATAAGTGACTTTAATCCATTTCCTTTCAAGTGCCATTTACATTTCATAAGATTTTACATCAAATATAGGATTTCGATGGTAGAAATTAGGGATTTGGGTAGAATTTGTTTTTTTTTTGTATAATTGAGATTTAGACCTCGAATTGGCGTCTGATTTTGAAACAAATCACATAACCGGGCTTGGGGGTGAATGGGTAATTGGCTTTTGATCCGAATCTCGGGTCTTGACCAAGCGGGCCTCAGATTGACTTTTGTTGACCTTTTCCAAAGGATTAAAGATTGAATCCTTTTCACTCGTGAGTAGTTTCTAAAGCTTATTTTGAATTTGAACTATATTTGGTTAGATTTTATTTATTTGGAAGCTAATTCTAGAGGCAAAGTTCCGGTTGAGCTTTGATTTGACTGTAGAGCAAGGTAAATATCGTGGTGTCACGACCCAAAATCCAACTAATCGTGACGGCACATAACCCAAACCTGCTAGATAAGCCAATTAACAATTATCCAATTATTTATCGTGAAAATGGTAATAACAATTAAATTTGATTATGGGACTCTAAAAATACGTGATCTATTTTTATGCTAGTTGTTAAGCAGTTGATGCTATATGTGAGACTTAGGAATGAGATAAGAGTTAGGAATATGGTGATAACCAAACCGATAGGTGAACAATCGAGGCCTCAAGCTTGTCAATTCGGGGGTCTCAAGGTCGATCCTGGAGCTCGACTGTGAGCTATCGAAGGTGGTTGAAGTTTGACTAACAGTTATAATAAAATCAACAAAGGCTCTTTATGTCCAATGATAAGCAATAAATAATGAACAGTAATGAAGATGACAATTGAAGCAATAATATCAAGAGAATATGTAAGAGAGCAGAGAGAATGTTCTTGTTTATTTAGTATGGAGTAACAAAAGCAGCGGGTCTCTACAAAGTGACAAGGATTCCCTTTATATATGCGGGGAAACCCAACGTAGTACAAAATACGTTAATTACATAGATATGGATATGGGAAAGCTGAACGACGCCCTGATATGTGTTCAGAACTCCCCATTTCTACCATAGTCGTGGGGAACATTGTCACAGGGTCGAGCTTCGACTCGAGGGAGGAAACTCGACCATAGCCTTGTACCCTCGAGGCATCGAAATGATTTTCTGAGGTGTCTTGATGATGAGGAATTGGACCCTCCAATTTCACCGTATACAGATAGTCCTCGCATTTCTTAGTTAGGAGAGATAAGAAAAGATTTTGACATCCAACTCTTCAGACTTCTTATGATGATGTCATACCGATGACACAAGCCTCCGTGATAACCGAAATGTCCCGTCGTTTCACTTATCCAGAATCATACAAAGCATTACAGTTTCTCATACTCCAAAGCTATAATGTCGCCGCCGGTTCAGCTCCCAAGGACGCATTAAAATGTGCCTGTTGTTACATCTTTTGAAGATAATAATGGCGCCATCAGTTACGCTGCTACCCTTTTTATAATTGGGAGCCTCTTGGGATCAACCTTTCATCCAAGTGTCTTCCCATATCTATCTATCCTTCTCTTCTCAGCATCCTAATCCATTGTCGTTCACCATGTTTTAGGGGCTCATGGCCTCAAGATTATATTGCAGCGTTTCTATCAGCCATGCTACAACCTATCTCCTGGACTTTCTTTTGCCGAGCGACATTACACCATTTTGTTATTGTTTTTATCGTCGTTGGCTCGGCACGACAAAGTAGGGGCCAATTTCTCTTGGTTCGAGGAAATATTTGGACTCCACACCGCTGCTCAGGGGGGTGTTTGGACTCTACACCGCTGCTCACCTCCCCTAACTACTTGGTGCAGCACCTCACTCTTTCTTTCCTTGTAGTGAGGCGGTATTATCTACTAACTGTTGCATCCCACATTGGTGTAGCGTCTCAAGAAGTGGCTTCGCAATAGTAGTGCTAGTGAGGTCCATACTAGCCAAAATTTTCACCCATTTCTGCCTCTCCCACGTCAGTTTTCTCTCCTCCACCATTTTCCTATTATTTATCTTCTCTTTTTGAAGATGCTATTCTGGAGGATCGAGATAAGACTCCCGAGGAGATGGCGTTTCAAGGATATTTCCACCGAGGATGTATGCCTAAGGAGATAGTGCTCAAAAGTGCTGGTGCTGAGGATGATCCTCGAGAATAGATTAGGCTCTTGTCTTTTATTGTATGTGTACCCCTTTGATTCTTTGTTTCTGTGTAAGGAACCCTCGTGGGCTTTTTTAATCATATGTAAGGACCCCTCATGGGCTTTTGTAATCAAATGTTTATGAATACAAAGACATTTCCCCAATTTTATCTCTGGTGTTTTCTATGTTTCCTTTTATTTGCGCTTATGGAGACTCTGAATGCATGATTCTATTGGTTGGTGTTGATATCGATCCCTGGTGCAAGTATTTTTTCTGAACTTTTACTGACTAACACGGTTCCTCGCGGAACCCTTTGGCATTCCCTGGATCAAGCCTGGGTTGGACTGATTAGACCCGGGTCATCGGGACCCTGACTTTGAGTTGAACGAGTGTAGGGCTTTGAACATTTAGACTTTCGAGAACAGTCTTTAGGCCCTGCAATAATCTTCGAGTGTGAATTCTCTTAGGAGCCCGAGAATAGATACTACCTTTGGACTTTCGAGAACAGTCCCCGAGTGGGGATTTGCTCAGATTCGGGCCATCTGGAAGTTTGTTTTGAACTTATCGTAAATAGACTTAGGGCATTTCAGATAGGTCCCGGATGAAGGTTTACCCGAATTTAGATAGCACCCTAGGACCGAGCTCATATGGATGGAGATTAGATGCTTATTTCCTTGGAGCCTAACTCCTTTTTAATGGAAGTCCTCGAGGTTGGTTACCACCTCGAGGCCTGTAATGATGTCATTGTCTTCTTAAAGCCTAACTTCACTTTGATAGAGGTCCTCTAGGTCGAGTAACACCTCGAGACTTGCGATGATGTCATTGGCATCTTAGAGCCTAACTTTTCTTTGATGGAGGTTCTTGAGGTCGGGTACCACCTAGGGACTTGCGATGATGTCGTTAGCTTCTTAAATCCTAACTTCTCTTTGATGGAGGTCCTCGAGGTCGGGTACCATCTCGGGACTTGCGATGATGTCGTTGGTTTCTTAGAGCCTAACTTCTCTTTGATGGAGGTCCTCGAGGTCAGGTACCACCTCAGGACTTGCAGTGGTACGGGGATTTCCGTTCCTAAAACATTACTTGGTGTCGCCTAATGTACGATATGAGTGCAAAGCTATCGAGGCGATTATGCCAGCATAGCTTCCCAAAGTGATATAGGTCAGTGTTATTGATCAGCTTCTGAGGCAGGCGGACCGTCACCATTTTTTCATATATATAGGGTTGTTTCTACTCTTTTGGAGATCCTATCATTCTAAGTAGCTACCTTTCTTTTCCAGCGTTAAGCCTTTCATCATTTCAGTACCAACGTACTTGCACCAATTTTTGCTTTAGTTCTCTGATTTTGCCATCGCCATGACTGTTACATCAGAATCTGTCGGGCAGAGAGGGGAGAGCTCCACCTCCGGTATTCGGGACCAACAAGAGCATACCTTGAAGATTACTTCTTTGATAGGAGAAGAACATCTTATGTTAGTGAGAAAAGACTGCGAACGGGGGGAGAAAGTAGTGTTACAAAACCTTTCCCTGGATGAGGGCATCGTCGATAGTGCCGACTGATTCTTAAGTGTGTACATGTACCCTTTCACATTAGCCTCACTTGACAAGGTTGTGTTCGACTTCTGTTTAAGGTATCAGGTTACCTTTGCGCAGATCCACCCGTCATTTTGGTGAACAACGTTGATGATGAGATTTTTTGTGGAGAAGTTGGGGCTTGAACTTACTCTCAGTCATCTTATTAGGATGTACCTGCCCTTTCACCATCGAGGATTGCTAACCACGCCCTTCATTATTGATGGTGAGGAATATGGAGACCGAGAGCAGATGATTCGATTCGTCTAAGTCCGGACTATTGGCAGTATCCTGCGGAGTTTATGCTATTTCCTGAGGAATGGAATTATACACGTAAGTGGTACACTTCGTGCCTTCTTGGTTTTGTTTATAGCGAAGGCTGACTTCGTAAATGCGCCTCCCTTTCCCTTTTTGCAGTGATTTCGTGGATGCCGAGCGACGTTCCGGATCTGCCTAATTGGATTCGGAAGTTGGCGACTCACTTGACCCACGATGAGCATAAATGGTGAGCTTTGCCTGGGAGCAGATGGGGAGCGAAACATCATGGTATGTGTTGTGCAACTTTTTCTTTTCCCTTTTTTCATTTGGAAGGGTGCTTTCTGTTTTTGCGTATTAATCTTATTGTCATAGGCATCAGAGAGCCTTCCAAGGTGATGTCATGTCACTTTGGAGAAAAAGAAGCTAAAAAATGATAGCAATAAGCAAGGGATACCTTTGCATGGCGACGGTGCTCAAAGCGAGGCGAGCCTGGGCCGGGACTTGGAGTGGAAGTATCGACTATGCTAACTGCGCCTGTGGTTTTTGACTTTGGAAAGGCGGTTTCTCTTACGCTGTCATCTCCTTTTTCCATTGTGCCGAGCAGTCGTGCCTCGACCGGGGCTGACTTCTTTGGAGCTGAGGTAGCCAAGCTAGAGGATGTGTGTTTGACCTTTGAGGAAGCCTAGGCTTCACTATGCTGTGAGTTTCAACACAGGTTTTCCCAGTTTTGCGCCCTCACTTCCTTATCGTGTTTTCCTTTGCAGGCTTTTGATAAGCTTAAGTCCGAGCTGCTCCACCATGAGGCTAGGCTTTGGAAAGCTTTGGATGAGGAGAAATTGCTTAGATGCCTTTTCTACGAAACGGAAAACGAGCTGCAATACTTACAATATGAGGCAAGTCGGAGCTCGAATTATGAGAGCAATCTGAAGGGGCAAGTAGTTTTTTGTTCTGACCGAGCGTGAATTCTTTCTTCTAGATCTTGAGGCTAATGCTTTGTTTATCTCAATTGCAGAAAAAGACGAAGGCCTTGGAGCGTCTTTGAGATGAAGCTGGCTGAGCCAAGCTTGAACATGATGAGCTAAGAGCTCAGGTGGAGGTTCAGGCTTTAGAGGGGAGTGGTGCTATGGCTTAAGTTCCCGCCTTGGAGGCTCAACTCCCCTTAGCTATTGATGATGCTTTGGTTCAAATTGACATGATTACAAAGTTCGAGTCTGAGCTTTCAATGGTCAGGGCTGAGATCGTTGATGCCCGGGCTGAAGCCGTAATGAGCTGAACTAAGTGTGACCAGGAGATGGTGATCTATTTAAAGGATGCTGCCGATGCTCAAGCCAAGCTGAGAAGGATCCTTAACCACGAAGAGACGATCAAAGAATACGCTCGTTGCAAGTATCGAAGAAAAATTCTCTAGGAGATTCGTGCCAGGGGTTTCGTCCTCTCGGAAGAGTTAGTGCGAGCGAGGGCGGATGAGCATGATGCTCGGTTACTACTGTCCGATACTAAAGAAAGCAAAAATGAGGCCGTTGGGCCATAGTCCCAAAGGGGACATTTATTTCATTCTCCGTCTTTGTGTATCGTACTTTCACAATATGCTGTAAATGGAGCTTGTATTTCATTGCATGCATATATAAGAGGGAACCTCATGATTTTGTACATTCTGGGTTTCTGTTTGCCTAGAATTTAGCCAGATCAATTGGTCTCTGAGTTGGTAGGAATCCTTAGATTTGTGATATGGCCCTGAGGCTTATTAGACTGGCCCATAGGCTCTTATGCGCTCGGTTGATGTGACCTTTTAGGTATAAACTGGAAACAACGACTCTTATGCTTTTGCTATTGGGTAAATTTAGTTAACTATTTTGGGTTCAGTCTACGAGTTGGGTTTCGACTCGAGCTCATTCGACCCCCAAGTTTTGAGTTCAAAGTTGGCCCTTAGGCACTTACATGTTGGATCGGTACGACCTTTTATCTGGGCTGGCGACAATGGCTCTTACGCGTTGGGTCAAAGCGACCTTTTATGTGGGCTGACAATAATGGCTCTTATGGTTTTTCTCTTAGGCATTCTAGTTAACTGTTTTGGGTTCAGTCTCCGAATCGAACTTCGACTCAAGCTCATTTGACCTTCAAGCTTTTGATCTATGTAGGCTGGCGACAATGGCTCTTACACCTTGGGTCAAAGTGACCTTTTATGTGGGCTGGCGATAATGGATCTTACACGTTGGGTCGATGAGACCTTTTATAGGCTTTGGTTTTCCCTCGTTAATGGCTTTTTTGAAATAATTTTTGCCTGACTCTTCGACGGTTTGATAAAAAACCTCGATTATGAGTCGTTATGTGGCGATGATCGAGCACCTCGGGAGGTTTAGCTCGGAGGCTGAGTATCTCGAAGCCTGTGATTTGGAGCTGACATGGTCGAAACTCTTTTTTCCTATGTTGAGGGTAGCCTATTTAACCGGTTCTTTTCGAAGTATATTCGAAGTAATTGAAGGCCTATGATTTTGTAGCGATGGTCGGATGTCCCTGAGCCACGTTAGTTTAGCTGGTATAGCCTTTTGACGTTTGTGGTTGGCTGGAGCCATTTTTGATTCCGAGGGAAGTAGTTTAGGCGTCTATATTGAGGGTATGCCTTTTAGGGGTCTTACAAGCTTGATATATAGTCTAAACTTTGAGATCGGGTTTATACATTTAGCAAGGTCTTACAAAATTTTCATGCCTTTGAGGTCTTACAGTTTTTAAATACTTGGTACAAGTATGGTTCATGCCTTGCTCGAGGTCTTACAAATATTGCCACTTGGTGCAAGTGTGGTTCATGCCTTGCTTGAGGTCTTACAGATGCTGTTGTTTCCTTTCGTAGTTCTCACAAGATCGAGCCCGCCCTCTCGGGGTATTATGGCTTCGGATTTTTAATGGATGGTGGTTGGCGATAGTCCCCGAGTCATCGAGGGTATCCTGGCTCGGGAGTCAATACTTGTAAACTTGGTATGCCTTATTGAGGGCTTACGACCCTGAGGTCGTGCGATTTTTGAGATTTTTATGCCAGTCCCCGAGTGTTTGGGGCATTATCGGTCTTGGAGATGTTCGTGATCTTCATGTTGCCTCGTTGAGGGCTTATGAGTTTGGAGTCCCAACCTAGAGGTCATTCAAGTGTTGAATTGTTGATGCCTGTCCCCGAGTGTTCGAGACATTTTCGACGGAGGAGTCGTTTCTGCGAAAATGCTGAGTTTCTTTTGGAGTGTGAGATGCTTTGATAAAAGGTATTCTTCAATTACTTGGTACATGTATACATGTTTTCGCCGTTGGGGGTCCGGCTATACGGATACGGCGTTCGACCTTTTGGCCTGGTAGATCATTTTCCTATTGGGATCCTATTTGGCGTTTCTTGGTTTTTCCGAGCAGATGGCCTTCCGGGGGGGGGGGGGGGGGGGGGGGGGG
>MU787130.1:120691-135341 GCA_026770625.1 Nicotiana glauca
GGGGAGGGTGTGCCCCCCGATGTTCAAGGTTGATTGCAAAAGAAGACTTGAATACTTGTTGAGTCTTCCCTAGTTGGGGTTTTTTGAGCTTCTTGTTGGTCGCCTTGGTGTATGCTCCTATTAGTGTGGGATTTTATTTCGATGTGTTGAGCATCATGCGAGAGTTTGTCCACTGGAATTGGTTCGGGTGCGTTTCTCAAGGCTTTGTAGTGGTTCACCAACACCTGGAGCAGCCACACCATTCTCTTCGTGGTTCTCAAGAATGTTGTTTACTGAATCAGACATTTCGACCTGAAATCAAAGATCTTTCGACAAAAAAACGTGAAAGATAACTTGCATTGTGTAATAAAACTAAAAAGAAAATAATCACTATTATTTTTAGACCCACGGTGGGCGCCAAACTGTTTACCGTGAAAATGGTAATAACAATTAAATTTGATTATGGGACTCTAAAAATATGTGATCTATTTTTATGCTAGTTGTTAAGCAGTTGATGCTATGTGTGAGACTTAGGAATGAGATAAGAGTTAGGAATAAGGTAATAACCAAACCGATAGGCGAACAATCGGGGCTTCAAGCTTGTCGATTCGGAGGTCTCAAGGTCAATCCCGGAGCTCAGCTGTGAGCTATCGAAGGTGGTCAAAGTATGACTAACAGTTATTATAAAATCAATGAAGGCTCTTTATGGCTAATGATAAGAAACAAATGATGAACAATAATGAAGATAATAAATGGAAGCAGTAATATCAAGAGAATATGTAAGAGAGCAGAGTGAATGTTCTTGCCTATTTAGTATGGAGAAACAGAAGCAACGGGTCTCTACAAAATGACAAGGATTCCCTTTATATAGGAGGGGAATCCCAACATAGTACAAAGTGCATTAATTACACAGATATGGAGATAGGACAGCTAAGTGACACCGTGATTTGGTTTCAGAATAGCCCACTAGACTTTGTCATCCCTAGCTGCGTTCTTGGGAACTCTCCATTTCTACAATAGTCGTGGTCAACATTGTCCTAAGTTCAAGCGTCGACAAACCTCGAAACTCGACCACAGCCTTGTTCCCTCGAGACTTCGAAATGATTTTCTGAGGTGTCTTGATGATGAGGAATTGGACCCTCCGATTTCACCGTATACACCAATATAATAAGATTTATTAAGAGATGAAATGAAAATACAACTACTTTTATACCAAGAATTTCTGAAGTGCTAGTAGTATAAATCATGAGCGACTAAGATTTAGATTTTACAAGATTGAACTGAAATAATTACAACATTTGTTTGAAATATAAATGAACAGAATTCGAATCTATTGCTACCAAGGACAAATGATAGCCATAGCTGGAACGCGGGTACATCTTCAAATCCAACTGCCGCCATATGCAGCAACATGAGCATCCAACAACTGCATGCAAGGTGCGAAAGTGTAGTATGAGTATAACTGACCCCACGTACTCAATGAGTAACAAACCTAACCTTAGGTTGAAAGTAGTAACGAGCTGGGACAAGGGTCAGAGTCCAACTCTAATAACCATCAACAGTTCATAACAAACTAATAACAATGGTACAAGAAATAACTCAAAGACCTGATGCTCAGCTCATTCAGAGTTACGGAAAATAGTCATGCTTTTAAAGTATTAATGCAAAACCCAAATCTTTAACCGAAATAACCAATTTATGAGTAAGTTTGTAAAATTGTGATTTTTCTCAAAAACTTTCAACAAGTACGTGCTTCATTATCAACTGGCATGTGGAAAGTAAATCTCTATGCCTAAATGTCAATGTGCATGGGAAGTCATGAATGACGTGATACCGTACAAAATGAGGAAAATGCATCTATGTGCCTATAAGTGTGCATTTCGGATTCAATGCAACACAGTGATAAAACCATATGCATACCCTCAGAGTATCAATTCACTCAGTTCTCTCAGTCACTCGGTCCTCACTATCACTCGATCCTCCTAATCAATCGATACTCGCACTTGCACTCAGTAGGTACCTGCGCTTATTATTGGTATGCATACTCTGAAGGGGAAGATCCATCCCAAGTGCTATAGTAAGCCAATCATGGCAAGAATCAATAATGCCTGATGTTGCGTGCATCACGATCCCATCATAAGTCAATAATATCTGCTGGGGCGTGCAGCCCGATCCCATCAATATCCTCACAATCAGGCCCTCTCCCTCATTCAGTCATCAACCTCTACAGTCTCTCGGACTCATAATGTCATAAAAATTAGCCCAAAATGATGATGTGATGCATCAATAAATGGTAATAGAGACAGATATATGATATATAATTTAATGCATATGACTGACTATGTAATTGCAATGTACGCAAATAACTTAACAACAGAAATGACCATAGTGGGTCCCAATAGGATAAACATATAGGCGAGACATGGTTTCTAACATGGATCAAAACTCAATGACTCTAGCACGTAGAGATTTCATAGATACAAATAAGATTAGGAAACTACATAGTACCACAGAAATAATCGAGTCACAACTCATACGGTGCACACCCACACGTCCGTCACCTCAATACCAAACACATATCACCTATTTTTAGGGGTTCATACCCTCAAAACCAAGTTTAGAACTGTTACTTACCTCGAACGTCCCAAAACCTATACCGAGCAAGCCAAACGATACTCTAAAAAAGCCATCCCGTGCGTACCGACCTCCGAACGGCTCGAAACTAGCCAAAAAACAACTCAAATACATCAAATCATTCCTAAGGAAACAATTCCAAATGATAAAGGCCAAATCTTTAATCAAAAGCCCAAAGTCAACAAAAAAGTCAAATCTAGGCTCGCACCTTGGAACCCGACAAAACTTGCAAAATCCAAAAACCCATTCAATTACGAGTTCAACCATACAAGTTTCATTCAAATCCAACTCCCAATTGATGTTCAATATTCGAAATTTCACTCTATGAAACTTTCGACAAAATCCCAAATTTTCTCTTTTCAATTCACAATCCAATTACCAAAAATGAAGATAGGTTGATGTTCTACACGCCAATACCACACAAGAGGGGGGGGGGGGGATTTGTGTGGTACCTAATTTTCGCTCTAGAAGAACCTGGTTCTTCTAGATGTACTTACTATTACTGTTTGTGAAATTAAGAGTGCATAAAATAAAGAACACAAAGATTTTTACGTGGAAAACACCTGGCTCAAAAGGTGAAAAAACCACGACCTACTACTTAGTAGGATTTTCCCAAACTTCCACTAAAATCACTGAGCCAAAACAGCATTTAGAAATCTCTAGTAAACCTAAGGATTAAACTCTAATCCCAGTGTGGCACACAGCCTCAACTGTTGTGACACCTTCAAGTTAACTCTAACTTGAATACTCAAAGTACCTAATACAATTGCTCCTATGAAAGCTGGAAAGGTACAACTTTAAAACACCTACTAAAATTTAACTAGAATAAAAGAAAGACACAAAGGAACTAGTTCTTCTATCTTGTTCAAGTAGCTTCAAGAATGCACAGTTGAATCTCACATAAATTTCTTGCAAAATTGCCTCGCTCTTTTTCTCTCAATTTAGTTTAACTTCTGCGTTAGTGCAATGCATGTAAAAGAGAATAATCATAATTATTTAAAGGGTTAGTAATCAGAGTTTGATTGAGACTCAATTGCTGATCCTTTATCGAATTCGAGTCCTAGAACAATACAAACTCCAACCCTTATTCTTGATCCAGATTTAGTTCTCTTCACATAAGGAGACTTCTTCTCCTTATCCTTTATACAACCTTTTCGATCAGTTTAGAAGATATTGTTGTTGATCCTTGAGATTTATCTTCTTCACGTGCATCTTACACGTATAGGTAGATAACCATTGTGTCTCACATGATGGACCTGATCCATGACTGAGTTCATTTTGTCAATCTTCGAAACTTCATTTGAACCTGGGCCAACAAATTCCCCCTTTTTGATGATGACAAACTCTGTGCTTTTACTGATCAGAGAACCTGTGGAACTTAGCTTAATTATCAACACTTTAACTTAGACAACCCAACTTATCATTAAGGACCAGGTTTAATCAGGTTATAAATATCACTTTATTTCAGAATACAAAGTAAAGCACAATATCTCTTCCCCCTTCTGGCATCATCAAAAAGTTGCATATAATGTGAATCCCAAATTTTAATTATTACTCATGGTCACTGGGGGGCAACTGCAAGTGAAAATATGATCTAGTTAATCAATAATAAACTTCACAAAAAAATTTAACTATTAAGATCAGAAGTTTCATAGAACAAGAGAAAACAAGAAATGTTTCTACAAAACAGACCACAAAAAGAAAGAAAAAACATCCAACCATGAGCAACAAAAGCAAAGAAAAGTCCCGAATCTGGGTCACTGGGGGGTTAGACTGGTTCCAAGATAGGAACTGGAAAACCTAAGGTTTGGAGGAACTAGAGGGCTGGGATTGAAGAAGGTTGAGCATGGTCTGAAGCATCCCTTCACTCTTTTCCTTTTCCTTTGCTAGCTCAGATTTGAGGCCATTTCTCTCATTTTCCAGTTCAACAATACGAGCCTGAAGCCTAGCGATTTCTGCATCGTTTGTTCCACATTCTCGAACCAATGTCCTAACCTTGCTGTTCACAGGAGTCTTCAGAGATGAACCAGGTTCAACTGGGGTGGCATTCACTGGATAGTCACAAGCCATAAGATTCTTGACACCAAAGTGCTCCTTGCTTGATTCCATTTCCCACTTCTTTAAAGGCACATTTAGCCTTTCCAAAACAGTCGTCAATAGGAACCCATATGGTGTGGCATGAGCTTTGGAGCCATTGATGACTCTATCTAGTAGTTTGACAATAAAAGCATGCCAGTTTATCTATATTCCTCTTACAAGGCACTCCATGAGGACCAAGTCCATGTAATTGGTAGTGTGCCTCCTCTCCTGCCCTTGTGCCCAGCCTTCATCTCACTCTTCTGAACAGACCTGGCTTCAGGCACATCTTCAGCAGTTGCAGAATCACAAAAGTTTCTGGTGATTTGTAGTGCAGTAGGAAGAGAATCCAGACAAGGCCACCTTTGCCTAGTATAATAATCATATCCCACACTGGGAATGTCTAGAATCTCACCCAGTTTAGGTGTATCAAACTGCTCCTTTACTCCTTTCACTATGCTGGTGAAAACCCCATTCTTGATAGTTGCATTTGCCATGAACTCAATCAGCTCCTTCCTGGCCAGTTTCCCATCCAATTGAAGGACCATGTCCTTCCATCCTTGTGCAGCTAGAGCATCTACCAATCTTATCATACCTGGCTCCTCTAGGTCTTTCAACAACCTACCTTTCAAGATCTTTCTCCTGCCAAAAATTGCAAATCTATCATGATCTTTCTCAGACTCCTCCTCCGCTTCTTCTCCACTCCATTCTTCTTCTTCTTCAAAAATTTTCTTTTGTTTTCCCTGCACAGCAGACCTAGTTCTTTTAGCCAATGAGGACTCAACAGATACAGGTACAGAGGATGACTTCTTGGTCAAAGTCTTGGAATTCTTTCGTTTGGGTGGTGGAACATTTTCAGTTGTTCCTCTTTCTTGATGGACCGGTTCCATCTCTTCTTCTTCTTCTTCTTCTTCTTCTACTGCAACCTCAACACTCTCCACAACTTTTGCCTTTCCTTTTTCTCTCTTTTTCTTCGTGCTTTCTTCCAATGCTTTCTGTGACTCTTCCTCACTTTGTTTGACCCTGCCTCTAGTAGCTCTTCCCTTTGGTAATGAAGAGATAGTAGACTTAGGAGATGACACTTTGCTTTTCTTTGTGGGCTTAGAAACAGTTGGAGCCTTTTGGGAAGAAGCCTTGTGCTTCTTTGGATCATAGTTGGCCCCAACCTTCTTCAGGATGTCAGCTAGGGTTTCTTCAGCAGATTAACCAGGTTCATCATGTTTCTTAATCAAATGAATGAGACCTTCAGCAACCTCACCGGAGTCACTTTCCCCTTACTTGTTGCCACTCTTCTCTACCTCTCCACAGATCGCAAGAATTTTGCCTTTCTTTTTCTTTCCCTTTATACTAGACTCAGCCTCCTTTACATCTTTTACAAAACCAAACAACACAAACCTATTATCCACCTTTTCTACCACATGAGAAAACACAAACAGGTATTTACCTCACTAGGGGTTTCTTTATTTTTGTCAGTGTTAGAAGACCCACGTTCTTCTCCTTTGCTTGCAGAGATAAATGTTTCAGACTCAGAACTTTAGTCAGATTCTTTAGCAGGGCTCTCTTTTCTCTGGCTAGCTCTCAACTTTTCATTTAGGGCTATTCTTAGAGAACTAGTAGCAAAAGTTTTCCTTGCCAACATTTTTTGCCGGCGAAACCTAGGTTTGAGGTTGTCACTAGGGATTATAGAAGAGGATGTGTTTGAGGGAGATACTGGTGGGGGAGTTCCAGGGTTATCTTGAGGGTTTGACATGGTGAAGGATTTCTGGATAATTTTGGGAATTTTTGAAATTTTGGAGAGAAAGAGGATGATTAGAACTTTGGAGAGATTAATGAGGGTTATGGACTACAAAGGAGTATGTGGAGTGTATTTAAAGAAGATAATAATTAAATGCAGTAACGACAACCTTTTTGTAGTAGTCAATCAGGAGTCTAATCACTTTAGAACTCTGGTCTCTTAGTGATTAATAGGTGATACTAGTTTTTTGGCAAGAATCCCGTTTTCCTTAGAATTCTAGGAGAATGAAACTGGTTCAATGCTCAACGGATATAATTTTGGGAGTTTGGTGCAAATAGGACTTCTTCTCATGATTGGAAAATTAATCTTTCTAATTGTGCAAAGTATAGAAACATACCTGAACTTTCTCATGAGCATAAACTGATGAACCAGGTTCTTCAAGTAGAACTTCTCTTGATTATGCCTCAAATATCAGAATAGAAAAAAAACTTTGTAAGAGATCAGTGAGTTAATATAAACACATGTCACATGAGTATACTGATTAGAGTATGAGACTGAATAAGAATTAGTCTAGATATTTACATTAAGTCAGAACTTCTAACCATTTTTTTTTCATTGCATTCTGAACTGGTTCCTTTTTAGGTGATCTTAATCATCCATAATTCCAACCTGTTCCTTTCAAAGCTTTCCCTATTCAGTGCTTTAGTGAAGATCTCAGCTATTTGTTTATCAGTAGCACAAAATTCTATTGAGATTAATACTTTCTCATAATTATCTCTCAAGATGTGGTGTAACATCTATGTGCTTGGTCCTTTTATGATGAATAGAGTTCTTTGTCATACTTATAGCACTAGTGTTATCACAAAATATTGGTATGCATCCCTCTTCAATTCCAAAATCTACTAATAGTTGTTTAATCCATAGTAATTGAGCACAACAAGAAGCTGCAACCACATACTCAGCTTCAGCAGTAGATAATGCTACTGAATTTTGTTTCTTGGTGGCCCATGATACAAGACATGAACTAAGGAAGTGTGCCATACCTGAGGTTCTTTTTTTATCCACTAGGAAACTTGCATAGTCAGCATCAGCATATCCTACTAGATTGAAATTACTATCTTTAAGGTACCAAAGACACAATTCAGAAGTGCATTTTAGATATCTCAGTATCTTCTTGACAGCAGTCAAGTGAGACTCTTTTGGATTTGCCAGAAAACGAGCACACATCCCTACATTGAAAACAATATCAAGTCTACTGGAAGTAAGATACAAGAGTGAACCAATCATACCCCTATACAACTTCTGATCAACTGATGAACCAGGTTCATCAAAATCTAATTTAGTGACAGTTGCAATGGGTGTGTCTATTTCTTTGGAATCCTCCATTTTAAACTTTTTGATTAGTTCTTTTGTGTACTTCTGCTGATGAATCATGGTTCCATTTTGACTTTGTTTGATATGCAACCCTAAGAAGAAGTTGAGCTCACCCATCATGCTCATTTTAAACTCACTTTTCATTAGTTTTGCAAAGTTTTTGCTTAGCTTGTTAGTGGTTGCCCCAAAGATTATGTCATCAACATAGATTTGCACAACAAGAAGGCCCTTACCTTTTTCCCTTAAGAATAAGGTACTATATATTTTACCTCTCTTGTAACCATGCTCCAGTAAAATTTTTGACAATCTTTCATACCATGATCTTGGTGCCTGTTTGAGTCTATAGAGAACCTTGTCCAGCTTGTACATATTCTTAGGACATTCTTTACTTTCAAACCTTGGGGGTTGTTTCACAAACACTTCTTTTTTTAAGTAGCCATTTAGGAAGTCACTTTTGACTTCCATTTTATGAAGAGTGAATTCCATATGTGCTGCAAAGACTATGAGAAGTCTGATTGCCTCTAGTCTTGAAACTGGGGCAAAAGTCTCATCATAGTCTATTCCTTCCTCTTGGCTGTAACCTTGGACCATCAACCTTGCCTTGTTCCTTGTAACAGTTCCATCTTCATCAAGTTTGTTGTTAAAGACCCATTTAGTACCAATGACTAATTTGCCCTTGGGTCTTGGAACTAGGTGCCAAACTTGACTTCATTTAAACTGGTTTAGCTCATCCTGCATTGCATTCACCCAATCTGCATCCTGCAAAGCCTCAACAATATTTTTATGTTCAATGATAGATAAAAAAGCATCAAAAGCACACAGATTCTTTAATTGTGATCTGGTTTTGACTCCAGATGTTGGATCAGTGAGAATGTTCTCAATGGAATGAGAACTTTGATACTTGTGAGGTTTCACAACCAACTGGCTTCTGCTAGATGTTTCAGCCCTTTATTGAGAAACAGGTTCATGAATAGGTTCCTTCAAGGAGTTTATTTCAATTCCTCTTTGATTTCTTCCCCCTGTCAGATTGCCCTGTATGGAAAAACCTATTCCATCACCTGTTCCTTCTGTTGGTCTCATTTTTACTTGAACTGGTGCTTCGGCCAAGTCTTTGACCAGTCTAATGGCTTCATCTTTATGTTCCTGTCTCTCAGAAAGAATGTTAGTTTCATCAAATACTACATGCACACTTTCTTCTACAAATAGAGTTCTTTTGTTAAACACCTTATAAGCTTTGCTATGTGAAGANTAACAGGTCTAGTCATGCATCTATTGATTATGTAGCATGCGGTGTTTACAGCCTCTGCCCAGAAACTGTGAGGTAATTTACTAGAAAGTAGCATGGTTCTGGCCATATCCTCCAGAGTTCTATTCTTTCTTTCAACTACTCCGTTTTGCTGAGGGGTCCTAGGGGCAGAGAAATTATGATCTATACCATTTTCATCACAGCATTCAGCAAACTTTGCATTTTCAAATTCAGTTCCATGATCAGACCTAATGGATGCAAGTTGATTTCCTAATTTTTTCCGAGTTTTTCTAACAGAAGCAGTAAACATTTCAAATGCTTCATCTTTAGATGTCAGAAATAGTACCCAGGTAAATCTAGAATAATTGTCAACAAGTACCATTACATATTTCTTTCCACCTATGCTCATGGTTCTCATTGGACCACAAAGATCCATATGAACTAGTTCCAACGTCTTGGACGTACTTACCATTTTCTTGGATTTGAAGGATGACCTTACTTGCTTCCCCCTTGCACATGCCTTACAAACTTTGTCTTCCTTGAACTTGATATTAGGTAACTCTATCACCAAGTCCTTGGAGACTAATTTGTTTAGTTGATTTAGACTAGCATGACCAGGTCTTTTGTGCCACAGGAAGGGATCATTAACTAACACACTTAAGCAAGTGAGTTCATTTTCTAAAAGAGTTGACAAATCTACAATGTAAATATTGTTAAATCTTTTTCCTGCAAAACAATCTTGTCAGTTGTAAGGTTAACCACAAAGCATTTGGTAAAGGTGAAAGCCACAAGGTTAAATCTGTCACACAATTGTGACACACTTATTAAGCTATATTTCAAGCCATCTATCAGGTAGACATTCTCTATGGAATGAGAATCTGTTTTCTCTACTTTACAACCCCAATGATCTCACCTTTCTTTTCATTACCAAAGAATACGTTACCTCCTTTTAAGTCCTCAAGTGAAAGGAACTGATCCTTGTTCCCAGTCATATGTTTTGAGCAGCCACTATCCATATACCATATTTGGCTCATCCCTTTCACTTGGACCTGCAAAAGGAAATCAGGGGTTAGTCTTAGGAACCCAAACTAGTTTGGGTCCCTTTTTATGGGCAAGAGGATGAATCTGATTCTTTCTTGCCGAACCAGGCAGCTTGTGTTTTTCTTGAACAAAAGCTTTGTTCTTTTGACTGGCCCTTTCTTTTGCATTGCATTCATTTTTGTAATGGCCAGTCTTGCCACAATGTGTGCAGATTTTATTCTCAGGAAGTGTGAGGTACTTGCTTTTAGGTTCCCATTTTGGAGCTTGAGTCCCATAGCCAAATCCTCTCTTGTTGCTACTGTGATGCTCTTGCAACCAGGAGAGTGCATCAGAGGCCTTGTTCCATTTGCAAGTTCTGTCTAATTCACGTTTCACCTTTCCTAGGTCTTCTTTTAAGAATTTAATTAGTTCATCCTTGTTATACAATTCATCCTTCATATTTCCTAGTTTTTCTTCTAGAGTGAGATGTATGTGATCAGCTCTCTTCTTTCCAGTTCCTAGTTTTAATCTTAAATTTTCAGACCTCAGTTGTCAGACACTATTATCAAGTTCATGAACCAGGTTCTTCAACTTAGGATTTGTATTATCACTCTTATTTGCCCTAGACTCTAGACTTTTACATTTTGCTTTTAGGATCACACATTCTTTAAACAGAACTTCCTTCTCATTGTTAATTATTTCAGACTCGTCAATGAAGTCTAGTAATAGCTCAGCCAATTTTTCTTTAGATAGAAATTTAATCTTGTCTTTAAGATGAAGAATACTTACCTCTTGTTCATCATCTGATTCTCCGATGGCCATCAGTTATGCTCCTCTTCAGTTTCATCTTCTGAATCTTCATCTGAGGTTTCTCCCCAAGCAACAACCATAGCCTTGGTTGAACCTTTGTTTCTCTTAGGTTGAACTTGTTCCTTCGTCCTGTTCCTTCGTTCAACTCTTTCTTTCTTCCACTCAATTTCCCATTGAGGGCAGTTCTTGATCATGAGATCTGTCTTACCATACTTGTAGAAACCCTCATTGGTCTGTTTCTCCGGAGCTCTTGTTTTGTTGAAGGTTGTACCTCTTGAAGAACCCTTTCCTCTCACCAGGTACATTTTGAAATCCCTAATGATCATAGCCACTTCATCATCTTCCAGATCTACGCCTTCAGCAATTCTGAGAGCTAAACTTCTCTCCTTCTTGGGGGGTATCCATATTCATGTTTTGCCTTCTCATTTCATAAGCAGTCAAATTTCCAATCAGTTCATCCAGTCTAAGGGTAGCAATATTCTTGGATTCCTAAATAGCAGTGATTTTGCTTTCCCATGTGACTGGCAGAACCCTTGTAAGAATTTTCTCAACCTTATCTTCTTCAAAGATAATCCTTCCAAGAGACTCAAGTTCATTTGTCAAAGTAGTGAATCTAGTATACATCTCCGGGATAGTTTCTCCTTCCTTCATAGTAAAATTTTCATATTGAGAATACAGAAGTGTTCCTCTTGATCTTTTCACTAGAGGTGTTCCCTCATGGGCCACTTGCAGAGTGTCTCATATTTCTTTAGCAGTTGTACGTCTTTGGATCCTACTGTACTCATCTGGTCCTAGTCCACACACAAGCCATTTCTTGGCTTTAGCATTTTTGTCCCACTTCCTCAGGTCCTCAGTAGTACAGTCAGCTCTTGTCTTTGGCACATCAATTCCTTCAGCATTATTCTTTGTGGTTGCTAGGGGACCATCGGTGACTATATTTCAGAGTTCATAATCTTCCCCTATAATGTGATCTCTCATTCTGTTCTTCCACCAAAAATAGTACTGACCATTGAAAAGTGGAGGCATGAAAGTGGATTGCCCTTCCCAGTTCCCAGGTGGTGCACTCATTGTTGATCTTCTCCTAAGGTATTAGCCTCTTCAAGGATAACCTGCTCTGATACCAATTGATGGTCTGCACGTCAATACCACACAAGAGGGGGGTGATTTGTGTGGTACCTAATTTTCACACTAGAAGAACCTGGTTCTTCTAGATGTACTTACTATTACTGTTTGCAGAATTAAGTGCATAAAATAAAGAATACAAAGATTTTTACGTGGAAAACACCTGGCTCAAAAGGTGAAAACCACGACCTACTACTCAGTAGGATTTTCCCAAACTTCCACTAAAATCACTGAGCCAAAACAACATTTACAAAACTCTTGTAAACCTAAGGATTAAACTCTAATCCCAGTGTGGCACACAACCTCAACTGTTGCGACACCTTCAAGTTAACTTGAATACTCAAAGTACCTAATACAATTGCTTCTATGAAAGTTGGAAAGGTACAACTTTAAACACCTACTACAATTGAACTAGAATAAAAGAAACACACAAAGGAACTGGTTCTTCTATCTTGTTCAAGTAGCTTGAGGAATGCACACTTGAATCTCACATAAATTGCGTGCAAAATTGCCTCGCTATTTTGCTCTCAATTTAGTTTAACTTATGCATTTGTGCAACGCCTGTAAAAGAGAACAATCATAGTTATTTAAAGAGTTAGTAATCAGAGTTTGATTGAGACTCAATTGCTGATCCTTCATCGAATTCGATTCCTAGAACAATACAAACTCCAACCCTTATTCTTGATCCGGATTTAGTTCTCTTGATATAAGGAGACTTCATCTCCTTATCCTTTATGCAACCTTTTCGATCAGTTCATAAGATATTGTTGTTGATCCTTGAGACTTATCTTCTTCATGTGCATCTCACACGTATAGGTAGATAACCACTATGTCTCATATGATGGACCTGGTCCCTGACTGAGTTCATTTTGTCAATCTTCAAAACTTCATCTGATCTTGGGCCAACATAGTTTCATAAAAAAATAACCAAAACCAAGTACAAAACACCTACCCAATCCATATGGTGATAATCGCCTAAAAAATATGCTCAAAAATCACTTCAATCCGAGCTCCATAGCTCCAAATATGTAAAAATTGCCGAAACCTCCGAAATAGAGTACTTTATAGTCACAAGGCAAATTAATGAATCGCGATAGCGCAAATACCCTCGCGATCATGAAGAAGGAAAAGCACTGCCCAAGAAAATACGCTATGCGAGCGCGAATATACTCATGTGAATGCGAAGCGCACAGGCGACCAAGCTTCGCGAACGCATCCAATGTTACGCGAACGCATTGAAGTAGCTTCCAACTCTAGCTCTTAGCTCAACCCTTATGAGAACGCGATATCCACTACGCGAACATGTGCGGTCTTCAACGCCAAGCTATATGATCGCGTATGTCCAATCGCGACTGCGAATAAGATACAACCTAGCTCCATTTTTCCCTCTATGCGATTACATCTGCTAATCCTCAATCACGAAGAACAATCAAGGCACCAGAAACCAGAATACACCAGCTATGGAAACATTAAGAAAAATGATCCGAATCACGTCCGTAACTCACTCGGGCCCCTTGGAACCCGGTTTAAATATATTAACAAGGCCGATAACATAATACAGACCTACTCGAGGCCTCAAATCACACATAACAACACCAAAACGACGAATCACACCTCAATTCGAACTTAAATAAATTCTGAACTTTCAACTTCCAAAACTCGCGTCGAACATGTCAAATCGACCCGGAATGTACTCAAATTTGAACATAAGTCCCAAATGAAATAAAGAAGCTATTCCAATTCCGGAACCACAATCCAAATATGATATCATCAAAGTCAATTCTCGGTCAAAAGTATGAACTTTCCAAACCTTGAAATTTTTAAATTTCGCCAAGTAGCGCTGAAACCTTCTAGAAACATCCATATGCAAAATCTGGGCATACGCCAAAGTTCAAAATCACCATCTGGACCTAACGAAACCATCAAAATTTCAATCTGAGGTCGAAGTTAAAGGAGACTCCAAATAGTTGAACAAAATGCTAGTGCTCAAAACAACCTACCAAGTCGTTACATTCTCTCCCACTTAAACATAAGTTCATCCTTGAACGTGGCTAGAGTCGTTCTAAAGCCATCAAACTGCTGTGTAATCTTACCATGTACATACTCGAGGGTGATCTCATGTCACCCTGTTCCATATAGGCCTGACAACACAACATAACTAAAGATCATTACTTTAACCTTAGCCCATAAACCTTGCCCAATTTCCAACATCCGAAATTCCTTACAAGACCCAAATCTCGCATCTACACACTATATAAGTCTGAACAAGCTGCATCAAGCCATAACCATAACCCAAGACACAATCACATGATATACCCCACAACTCCAATACTTATAGCGATAACTTTTGATCATTGTAGCTGCTCAAAACAACCCAACAACAGTCATAAACCTCAAATCGAACAAAAACCCATCCTAAAACCTTTGTACACTGCCGCTGATGAAAGAAACAGAACCTTGTAACTGTCACACCTCCTTTTTCCAAAAGCTTTACTCGGCTTTTTACTACACCCCGGGAAGAGATATAGTAATAAAGGAGTTTTTTCCAATTTAAGGACAATCGAAACGGGATTCGTTTTTATTTAAGATTCAGAGTCGCCACTTGAAAGATTTATGGTGTCCCAAGTCACCGTTTTGAATCCCGAATCGAGGAA
>MU787133.1:2064-15681 GCA_026770625.1 Nicotiana glauca
TCCTCCACATTAATGTTTGACAAGATAAGCTCACAAACCATGAACATCATCCCCACAAAAAACTCCTTTAACTCATTAGGGGACCTTCTGTTGGTTCTTGGTTATTATCCTGTATTTATAAATAATAATTCTGAAAAATAAAAGAACGTTAGCGTATAAACGTAAATATAAATGAAATAGTAATTAATTCGAGCCTACTGAATTCACAGTGTTTCCTTAAGGAATTTAATCCCCTCCTAGTACTCAAGGTTATGGGTTATTTCCTCCTAGGATAGAACGAATTACATACTGGTGTAGCGGTACTTCAAACCCCAGTGTTTCAGCCAACACAAAGTTCGATAGCAAACCACACTTATGGTTACTTGCTTTGTAGTTTAAAAACAATGCAGAACAAAGGAGGAGAACTCAGAAGTCGAATGGAAATTCTGAGAGGAAGGAATGCAAAGTATAGCCAACGTTGAGTCTTAACTGAAGAGGAGAGAAGAGCTTTCAATTTTTCTCCAGTGGCCATTCTCCAACTGCTGCTCATATTTATAGTAGTAATTGAGAGACCCGTCACCCTCCATGGTGGAGCATGCACTTGCTTGTTATGGAGCAAGCACTTGGCCATGGTGGGAGGAGCATTTGGCCATGGTGGAAGGAGCACTAGGCGGACAATACGGATTGGAAAAATATCTGTTACAAATACAGATAATATTACGTTAATATTCACTATTAATAAATAAATTTGGTCCAAAAAATTAATCAATCAATCGATCATTTGACCAAATCTGAAGCCGAAGCCGAAGCCATAGCTGTAGCCGTAGCCAAAGCCGAGCCGAGCCGAACGAGTGAGCGACGATGGCGGCGTGAGGCTTGCCTTCTTCCTAACTCATTAAGAGCTACATGAAGTGAATTTGTATATAAACCCACCAAAATTCGTTTCCTCTTCCAATGAGGGACAATGTCTCATTAAAAAGAGAGGGAAACATAAAATTTTACTCAAAATTTTTATTTTCCCTCCATTTCCCATTCACTCTCATTTTAAGACTATTTCATCTTAAACAAAACCTCAACAATCCTCTACATGAATGGGGAATGGCTATATCACGGAAGTATGCATGAAAAACTTGTTGATTCGCTAGCAAGGATTAATTGCATCTGGATAAGTAGGTTTCCCTTTGAACTTTCCGTAGTGAACTTATGTCGGATATACTCGGTCGATCAGTAGATTTGATATCTTTGAACCGTCAAACTTTAGTGTATACCTAGACAACCATAAGTCACACAATCAACCATTAACCGTCTTTGGTTCTCATTGTTGTGTTCGTTTCAGCCATGAACACCGCCTGGTTTCATAAGTGCATAGAGAATTGGCCTTGCAAAATTCTCCTTGAAGCGGCTAAAACTTCACACTTACATAGGTGATTCCTAAATATGTCATCCCGTAGATACACTATTTGATATACCACGTATCAATTTTAGAAATTATTAAAAAGTCTTAATGCTTTATCCTTGGTATTGAACATTGTCTCATCACGAGAATGGACCAAAATTTTTTTGTTGACAATGTTGAACCGTCATTAATGACTTTATTTGATCTCCTTGAACCTAGATCTTGGGATCTCCAGTCTTCTAGGTAGAGTTACTACCATAATGACTTGTTCTCGACCATAGTCTCATTCGCCTCGATGATTTCTCAACTACCTCTCTAGTTAGGCCTTTTGTAAGTGGATCCGACACATTATCACTTGACTTTACATAGTCAATCATGATAATTCCTCTAGAGAGTAATTGCCTAATGGTTTTATGTCTTCGTCGTATATGAAGAGATTTACCGTTATACATAACGCTCCCAGCCCTTCCAATTGCTGCTTGGCTATCTCAATGTATGCATATTGGTGCCAACGTTTTGGGCCAAAATGGAATTTCTTCCAAGAAATTTCGGAGCCATTCAGCTTCTTCACCGGCTTTATCTAAGGCTATGAACTCAGCTTCCATTGTAGAGCGGGCAATATAAGTTTGTTTGGACGACTTTCAAGATACCGCTCCTCTACCAATAGTGAATACATATCACTTGTGGACTTCGAATCAGTTGAATCGGTGATCCAATTTGCATCACAATATCCTTCAATCATCGCAGGATATTTACTGTAGTGCAAAGCAAAGTTTTGGGTATGTTCTAAATATCCCAAAACTCGTTTCATTGTCATCCAATGAGATTGACCTGGATTGCTCGTGTATCGACCCAGTTTACTTATAGCACAAGCTATATCTGGTCATGTACAATTCATGATATACATGAAGCATCCCAACACACGAGCATAATCCAATTATGATATGCTTTGGTCTTTGTTCTTTGCTAATGCAAGATTCACGTCAATTGGAGTCTTTGCAACGTTAAAGCCTAAGTGCTTGAATTTTTCAAGTACTCTCTTAATATAATGAGATTGGGAC
The DNA here is from genome assembly GCA_026770625.1 of Nicotiana glauca. Taxonomy (NCBI): domain Eukaryota; kingdom Viridiplantae; phylum Streptophyta; class Magnoliopsida; order Solanales; family Solanaceae; genus Nicotiana; species Nicotiana glauca. Next base: position 4,501 of record MU787133.1, read on the forward strand.
AGTACCAGACCTTGAGAAGTCTTCTGGATCTTAATCCCCAGAATTAAATCCACAACTCCCAAGTCCTTCATATAAAACTTGCTAGTTAGCATACGCTTAGTGAAATTTATGTTGGCAATGTCATTACTCATTATCAGCATATCATCCACATATAGGCAAACAATGACTATGTGATTTGGAACATTTTTAATGTATACACATTTATCATATTCGTTTATCTTAAAACCATTTGACAACATTGTTTGGTCAAATTTTGCATGCCATTGTTTAGGTGCTTGTTTTAGTCCGTAGAGGGACTTAACAAGTTTACATGCCTTATTTTCTTTACCTGGAACCACAAACCCTTCAGGTTGTTCCATGTAAATTTCTTCCTCCAAATCTCCATTTAAAAAGGTTGTCTTTACATCCATTTGATGAATTTCAAGACCATAAACTGCAGCGATAGCTTCTAGCAGTCGTATGGACGTAATTCTCGTCACTGGAGAATATGTATCAAAATAGTCAAGACCTTCTCGTTGTCTATACCCTTTGACAATAAGTCTTGCTTTAAATTTATCAATAGTGCCACCATCTTTTATTTTTCTTTTAAAAATCCATTTACTACCCAAAGGTTTATTTCCAGGAGGAAGATCAACCAATTCTCATGTATGGTTATTCAGTATGGATTCTATTTCACCATTGACTGCCTCTTTCCAGAACAATGATTCCAAAGAAGACATAGCTTCTTTAAATGTTTGAGGCACATTCTCCAATAAGAAAGTCACAAAATTTGGTCCAAATGAAGTACACGTTCTTTGACGTTTATTACGTCTTGGATCCTCTTGATTAAATATACTTTCTTTTGTTTCTTCCCGAGTTCGTTTAGATCCTTCACCAATTGACTCGCATTTTTTTATACGGATATATATTTTCAAAGAACTCAGCATTATCTGATTTTATAATCGTATCATTATGAATGTCGGTATTTTCTGATTTATGAACCAGAAATCGATATGCTTTACTATTGGTCGCATATCCTATAAAAACACAATCAACGATTTTCGGTCCTATTTTTACCCTTTTGGGTTTATGAACTTGCACTTTTACCAAACACCCCCACACTTTCAAATAATTCAAGTTGGGATTCCTTCCTTTTCATTTTTCATATGGAATGGATTGTGTTTTGCTATGGGGTACTCGATTTAGTATTCGGCTAGCCGTAAGAATGGCTTCCCCCCCACAAGTTATGTGGCAATCCAGAACTTATCAATAATGCGTTCGTCATCTCCTTTAATGAACGATTCTTTCTTTATGCAATCCCATTGGATTGGGGAATGTAAAGGGTCGTTGTTTGATGAATAATTCCATATTCTAAACATATTTGTTCAAAAGGAGATTCATATTCACTACCCCTATCACTTCTTATCATTTTAATTTTCTTGTTAAGTTGCTTTTCAACTTTATTTTTGTATTGCTTGAATGTGTCTATTGTTTCACCTTTACTATTAAATAAGTAAACGTAGCAATATCAAATATTGTCGTCAATAAAAGTTATGAAATACTTCTTTCCGCCGCGAGATGGTATTGACTTCATATCACAAATATCTGTGTGAATTAAGTCTAAAGGTTTTGAATTCCTTTCAACCTACTTATAAGGATATTTAACATACTTAGATTCCACACATATTTGACATTTTGATTTTTCGCATTCAAACTTAGGCAATACTTCCAAGTTAATCATTTTCCGCAAGGTTTTATAATTGACATGACCCAAACATTCATGCCATAAATTATTTGACTCAAGTAAGTAAGACAAAGCTGAAATTTTATTATTATTTTCAATAATCATTACATTCAGCTTGAAAAGGCCCTCGGTAAGGTAATATTTTCCTACAAATATTTCATTCTTACTTATTACAACCTTGTCGGACACAAAAACGCACTTAAAATCGTGCTTAACAAGAAGTCCAGCAGAGACTAAATTCTTCCTAATCTCGGGAACATGAAGGACGTTGTTCAAAGTTAACACTTTGCCGAAAGTCATTTTCAGAAATGTCTTTCCACATCCTTCAATCGTGGCCGTTGCAGCATTTTCCATAAAAAGTGTCTCTTCGGGTCCAACAGGAGCATATGTAGAAAATGCTTCCCTTACAGCACAAACATGACGGATGGCTCCAGAATCAATCCACCATTCCTTAGGATTGTCTACCAAGTTGCATTCGGAAAGCATGACACACAAGTCATCAATATCATCATGTTTTTCTACCATGTTTTCTTGACCCCTTTTCTTGTCTTTCTTCCGAGCACGAAACTCCGTAGATTTGTGTTCGATTTTTCTACAGTTGTAGCATTTTTCACTGAACCGCTTCTTGCTTGGGTTGTATTTCGGACCAGAAGCCTTCTTTCTCTTTTTGTTATTTTCAACAATATTTGCTCCCATTATTGTTGAATTTCCAAGGCCTCTCCTTTCAACAGCTTTATTGTCCTCTTCGATTCTCAACCGAACAATGAGATCTTCGAGAGACATCTCCTTTCGTTTGTGTTTCAAATAATTTTTGAAGTCCTTCCACAATAGAGGCAACTTCTCAATTATTGCTGCTACTTGGAATGCTTCATTGACTACAAGACTTTCAATGAAAATTTCGTTAGTAAAAGTACTAAAATTTTTACTTTCAACATCAGTATTTATTTGAAATAGACCTTCAGCAAGTAGATCATGAATAATCACTTGCAATTCCTGGACTTGGGTAATAACAGATTTGCTATCTACCATTTTGTAGTCCAAAAATTTTGCGGCGACGAATTTCTTCATCCCGGCATCTTCAGTTTTGTATTTCTTTTAAAGCGCATTCACAATTCTTTTGACGTCTCCACGCCACTGTATACATTATACAGATTATCATCCAGTCCGCTAAGAATATAATTCTTGCACAAAAAGTTAGAATGCTTCCACGCCTCAATCACGACAAAGCTCTCATTCTCTGAAGTTTCATCGGGCATATCAAGAACATCTTCTTTGATGAACTTCTGTAGACATAACGTAGTCAAGTAGAAGAACATCTTCTGCTGCCAGCGCTTTAAATCAATTCCGGAAAATTTTTCGAGTTTTTCTGTCGGTGCCAATGCCGGTGTTCGGCCTATCGATGCGTTGACAGTCACCATCGGAACAGCTTGGTTTCAGCTTTCATTTTCCATTTTTCAGTAAAAATGACACAGACAAACGTTTAATAAACGTATAAAACTGGAGTTAAAAAATCACGTAGATTTTAATCTCCAACAAAATGCCATGAAGGCTTTACTCTCCAAAATGAGAGTACACAAAACCACAAAGGTTTTAGTTTCCAAAATAATAAAGATAACACAAATACATAAATAAAAATTATTAAATTCCTTAAGCTTGTTGGTTCTTGGTTATTATCCTGTATTTGTAAATAATAATTCTAGAAAATAAAATAACGTGAGCGTATAAACGTAAATATAAATGAAACAGTAATTAATTCGAGCCCACTAAATTCACAGTGTTTCCTTAAGAAATTTAATCCCCTCTTAGTACCCAAGGTTATGGATTATTTCCTCCCAGGATAGAACGAATTACACACTCACACTGGTGTAGCGGTACTTCAAACCCCAGCGTTTCTGCGAACACAAAGTTCGGTAGCAAATCACACTTACGGTTACTTTGTTTGTAGTTTAAAAATAATGCAGAACAAAGGAGGAGAACTCAGAAGTCAAATGGAAATTCTGAGAGGAAGGAATGCAAAGTATAGCCAACGTTGAGTCTTAACTGAAGAGGAGAGGAGAGCTTTCAATTTTTCTCCGGTGGTCATTCTCCAACTCTTGTTCATATTTATAGCAGTAGTTGAGAGACCCGTCACCCTCTATGGTGGAGCATGCACTTGTTTGTTATGGAGCAAGCACTTGGCCATGGTAGGAGGAGCACTTGGCCATGATGGGAGGAGCACTTGGCCATGGTGGGAGGAGCACTAGGCGGTCAATACGGATTGGAAAAATATCCGTCACAAATACGGATAATATTATGTTAATATTCACTATTAACAAATAAATTTGGTCCAAAAAATTAATCAATCAATCGATCATTTGACCAAATCCAAATCCAAATTCAAATCCGAATCTGAATTTGAAGCCGAAGCCGAAGCTGTAGCCGTAGCCAAAGCCGAGCGAGCGACGACGACGATGGCGCGAGGCTTTTCTTCTTCCTAACTCTTTAAGAGCTACATAAAGTGCATTTGTATATAAACCCACCAAAATCCTTTTCCTCTTCCAATGAGGGACAATGTCTCGTTAAAAAGAGAGGAAAACTTAAAATTTTACTCAAAAATTTTATTTTCCCTCCTTTTCCCATTCACTCTCATTTTAAGACTATTTCATCTTAAATAAAACCTCAACACCTTCATAGTACAAATCAAATGGATATCATGTCAACTCCATGTCAACATCCCATTAATGAGCAAGACGAGATGAATCCTAGGAAGAAGCAAATGGATGCAAACATTAGTGAAGCCAAGCATTCTAGAATTTTTTTTTCAACACGAATAAATGCCAACAAAGATTATAGCCTTCTTACTGTACAAGATACCGAGCACACAAAAAAAAACACAAAATGCCAAGGCTCCCACCCCACAACCACAGGAGGCACCCCAGACCACGCAAAATGTTTGAACACGAGAGGACTACCAAACGAATATACTTACAGGGGTACCCCATATAATGAACCTATCCTCGACACCTCTGATTTTCTCTGCAAGTCCCATTCAACCAGACCACACGCCCCGATCATGGCTGGAACTGGGGATGATGGGCCATGTCTTGTACATAAGCCTACAACTAGAGGGGCAAGAGATAATAGTCCAAATAGAAGGCCCAAGCTATCTAGTCCAGATAGTGACAGAAGGACTTCAACTAGGCCTGAGCAATATCATGATTCAACCATGGATGAATTCCCCTCAACTCCACCCTTACCCGTTTCCTCTATACCATAACTTCAGCCTACACCCATCTCCAAGGATCCATCAAACATGTACTCAACACAACAAACACAATCTAATCAATCTAAACCCACCTCTTTACGAATCCAATCAACCCTCGGGCACCAGCCCCTACATTTCAACATGTACCACCTAACAGATGCAATACCAAACAAACCTGAACCTTATCCATTCCCAAACACCAATTATGACCCCAACCCCCAACAACATCAACCCCTTTGCACCAACTCCCCAAGAATTACCACCCTTCCCCTCACAAGACTTAAATCAAACACATATCGAAGAGGATAAAGAAGAGGAATATATACTAACGAAAAAAATAGTGGAGCATGGAGTATTGTGTTAACCAAAAACAATGGTGCTCAAGGCAAGAAAAGAAAAAAGATTCATCTTAAGTTGACCGGTGGATTTGAGGAAATGCTCCTTCTTCATCAGAAGATGAACCTTCTGAGACTGTACCAGCATGTAGTGGTACTAGTACAACAATGTTCTCACACCACTAAACACACAAGGAAGGATCAATGAACAACCTAAGCCTTGCTAATAGTCAGGAGAGGGGTGATTCAACCAGAAACACAAGTATGAATATGATTATATGGAACTGCAGGGGCGCGAGTAGCACACAATTTAGAAGAGCATTCCGACCAATGTTGGATTACCATAGGCCAAGCAGCATCGCCCTACTGGAAGCTAGGCTTGAGGATCACCACAACTTGGTGCATGAATTTGGCTACACAAGCCTCATTCAAATACCAGCCAATGGGAATTCAGGAGGCATCGTGCTCATGTGGAACAATGGAGAAATCATGGTGGATCAAATTGGAGGTACTGACCAAGAGATACACGCCATGGTAAAGGTACTTAACTCAACCAAAAAATGGTTATTCTCTATCATTTATGCTAGTAATATACTAGAAGAAATGCTCATCCTATGGCAAAACCTTAAAACAGTAGCTGATAACTACAAAAGGACTGTGGCTAGTCGCAGAAGACTTCAATGAAGTCTGTCACGACCCAAAATCTAACCATGGTTGCAATGGCGTCTATCATATTACAAGACAAGCCTATTTCCCAAAATATTACTACTAAATCGATTATAAAATTTAATAAAACATTTCAATATTTAAATTTTTCATAAACTAAATCAACTCTAAATATAATATAGAAAAATATAAAAAACGAGCCTCAAACATTGAGGTGTCACTAAGTCATAAGCATCTAAAACTGTGAACTAAGATATATAAACTGTCTAACTGTCCAAAAGAAGAAAGGACAAAAGGAATAATAAGGTCCTGCGGAATTAACATCTACCTTACAATCTCCACAGATAGTCGGCCTGAACCTAATGATCGTCACGCTCTAACTTACCTGGATCTGCACATAAAGTGCAGGGTGTAGTATGAGTACAACCACCTCAGTAGTAACAGAAATAACTAAGGAACTGAGCAGTAGTGACGAGCTAAGCAAAACAGTCCAATTATTTATTTTTATAATTTTAAAAATCACAGGAATAAACAGATAAATTCCATAACTCAGTAAATGCCACAAAGAAATTTAACAGATAAATGCAGCAACAGCAATACTAAATGCAACCTCACAGCAATGTCACTCCATCACTCATCACTCGCACTCAGCACTAAACATTCAACACTCAACACTCAGTACACTCAACACTCTACGCTCACTGGGGGGGTGTACAGACTCCGGAGGGGCTCCCATAGCCCAAGCGCTAAGCACGGACAACTCACATGCAATCATATCAATACTTGGATCCACATGGTCAACTTACGTGCTATGCGGACAATTCACGTGTTATGGTATTAATATCCTCACAACCTGGCCTCAACCTCACATAATCATGTCATCATATCAATATCTGGATCCGCACGGTCAACTCACATGCTATGCGGATAACTCACGACTATGGTATTAATATCCTCACAACCAGGCCCTCGGCCTCACTCAGTCGTGTACCTCACTAGCCTCACCATCATCAACAAATAAGGGAACACGACCCACGTCAAGTATCACAACATATTAGCAAATAATAGAGATTGGGGTAAACATGTACAATAATTTATATGATTGAGTACAAATAATGTGAGCATGAATAAATCCTAAGCACGAACTCTAACATGAAGGCAAGCGAGTTCGACAACAAGTAAACATATAACCACAGATAATAGCTATTACGCCTCGCAGCCTCACGGGATGGACCAAGTCTCAATCCCTCGAGGTATACACCCACACGCCCCTCACCTAGCGTGGGTATCACCTCCAAACAGTTACATGATATAAAATTCTCCGGGTTAATACCCTCAAAGCCAGAGTTAAAACTGTTACTTACCTCAACAACGTAAAACCTTACTTCGGGATGCCCTCGTCCCTCAACTCGGTTTCCAAAAGCTCCGAATCTAACCATAATCAGAATAATATTATCGACATGGCTAAAGAATCGAATTCCACAATAAAAATTACAAAAATAGGCCAAAAAATTAAAATCGGCCAAATCCGGCCCCTGGGCACACGTCTCGAATTCAATCAAAAATGGTAGAATCAAAACCCTCGTCCTCTCCTGAGTATAAACATATAAAATATATCAAAATCGGACTCCGTTTGGTCCCTCAAATCCTCACTTAAAGCTCTCCAAAGATCAAACTCTAACTCCCTCAAATTCATTTTGAAATCATCAATCAAATCACAAAAAGGAAGATGGATTCATGAAACATAACCAAAATCGAGCAGATAACATTTATCCCAATCCATATGGTAAAAAATTACCTCTAAAATCGCCCAAATCCAAGCTCACCAACTCAAAATATGACTGAATGAACGAACCTAATTTTATATTTATTTTTTTGCTGGTTATTCTGCCTCGTTTCTTGTTCCAAATGATCCTGAAACTCATATTTTGATGCCTCCAATAGATGCCTTGTGAAATTTTAGTCAAATTAGGATTTTGAATAACTCAATTTGATTTTATAATGAATGAGATATGTAAGTTTTAATATTTGCAAATAGTGCAGAGCCGTTAGTGGCAATTTCATAATTACTCTGAAAATCTGGCAACCTAATTCTTAGTAAAATGATCATAAAATCTTCATATGATGTCCAAATTCGATGGTTCTTTTTGCTACGGGTCCATAATTACGATATAGATCTAATGCTTCAATCAAAAAAAGAAATCGGAGCTCGTTTGTTTAATATGATATTATTTATGCTTGAAGAAACGACATCAAAATATAAGAAAAACGAGCGCAACAAAATCCAAACATATTCGAAACTCATCCGAGGCCCTTGGAAACTCAACCAATATTTATAACAAGTCATATATCACTACCCGAACTTAGTCGAACCTCTAGAACACCCAAAATAATACCAAAACACCAAATCAACCCCGGATTCAAGCCTAAGAATTTTTAAACTTTCAGTTTTCACCAGCTCAACCCTAATTTTACCACGTACCTAGAAATTATATTCCGGACATACTCCTAAGTCTAAATTCACCCAACGAAGCTAACCGACTCATAAAAATCCAAATCTGAATTCGTCTACTCATAAGTCAACTTTCGATTGACTTTTATAACTAAGAGACTAAGTGTTCATTTCACTCCAAAATTCTCTGAACTCAAACCTACCAACTCGATACAACTTAATACAGTTGAACAACACATAAATAAGCATAGATAGGGGAAATAGGGCTATAACTCTCAGAACGAACGACCGGATTGTTACAAAGTCACTCGTGCCTCAGAATAGTTCTCCTAGATTTAGGTTTCAAGGGTCAAAAATTCACATGGACTAACAAAAGAAAGAATTGTAAAACACTAATAATGGAACAGTTAGATAGATGCATTGAAAACGCTGGATGGTTAGAATTATTTCAGGAAGCAAGTGCCAAACACCTTAATAGAGTCCATCCAGACCATTGCCCTATAAAATTAGATCTATATAAGAATTTTCCTACAAATAGTAATATTTTTAGAATCGAATCCATGTGGTTATCTCATCCCACCTTTCGAACCCTAGTCAACAACTCCTGTACAGACCAACCTGATATAGTTAAAGCCATAGAAAACTTCTCAACCCAGGCAATTGACTGGAACAAAAATACCTTTGGTAACATTTTCAAACAAAAAAACAAAATCCTGGCTAGACTCAAGGAAATTCAAAACTCTCTAAATTATTCCCATAGTCAGTCCCTCATTAACCTAGAAAATGATCTCCTTAACGAGTACAATTTTATACTTATGCAAGAAGAGGAGATTCGGAAATTAAAATCTAGGGTGCAATGAATTCAGAACAGAGACGCAAACACAAAATTCTTTCATATTACCACAATATAATGAAGAGGGAAGAATAGAATACTTTGTCTAAAAGACGAAGCATGGAACTGGTTCTAAGACCACAACCTCATTAACGACTTAATTATAAATTATTACAAAAAGCTTCACAATACGAGTCATAACTAGTCCTTGCATAATAATAACTACATGTATTACAACACTAAAATTAGATATCAAGATCACCCCTACCTAAGTAGCATCCCTGCGGTAGAAGAAATAACAAATGCACTGATTCCTTTAAACCTTAAAAATCCCCCGGGGCCAGATGATCTACATCCTTTCTTTTACTAAAAGTATTGGAATAAAACCAATAGTCAGCTCATAAAATTTTGTCAAGACTCCTTTGCGTCTAAAAAAATTCTTAAAAGCATGAATAACACATTTGTTTGTTTTATACACAAGTGACAAAATGTTGAAACTATTAAAGAGTTTAGACCTATTAGCTTGTGCAACACCACTTATAAAGTCGTCACTGAAATAATCGATAATCGAATAAAGTCATTCCTAGCTAACCTCGTTCACCCTACTCAAACTAGTTTTATCAATGGTAGGAGAGAATCAGACAATGCCTTAATCATTAATGAAGTTCTTGATCATCTTAAGAAAATAATTGGAAAAAGAACTAAAATGATGATTAAAATAGACCTAGAGAAAGATTTTGACAAAATCGAGTAGTCTTTTGTTAAATTCTCGCTCAGCTCCCTTAATTTCCCCTCAGATCTTATTGAAATTATAATATCTTGCATCTCCACTACTACCACCTCAATCCTTATCAACGGATAAAAAATCAAATCTATTGAGCCATCCAGAGGTATTAGACAAAGGGATCCCCTGTCTCCGCATATTTTTATTGTATGTATGAAAATATTGTCTAGACTAACAGACCATGAAATTGACTGTTGTAGATGGACACCAATCAAAATATCACCAAAAGGCCCGGAGCCCCTCGCACCTATTCATCGCAGATGATCTTATTCTCTTATTTGAAGTCAACCAAAAAAGTTATAACTCGATCATAGATATGCTCAGCAAATTTTGCGGCGCCTCGAGATATTCAATCAACTTCGCAAAATCTAAAATAATCTTTTCAAAAAATACTTCCACAGACAAAATGGACCATACTAGCAACTGCTTTTCAATAAGACATGATAACATTTGGAAGATACCTAGGATTTTCTATTCCTAATACCAGACCCACTAAGAAAGATTTTCAATTTATTCTAGACCGCATGAATACTAGACTAAAGGGTTGGAAAATTCCTAAGTATGTACTATAGAACAACCCTTATTAAAGCAACCCTGGTAGCAATCCCCAATCATGTTATGTAAATATATGATCTCCCTAAAACAACCCTTAATAAAATAGACTCAATCCAAAGGAACTTTCAATGGGGTAGCATGGATGGAAAAAAAAATCACCTTGTTAGATGGAGTATTGTCACAATGCCTAAGAGAAAGGAGGCATGGGTATCCCCAATACTCATTAGAAAAACTCTTCCTTCAACGCTGCTCTAACTTGGCGGTATAAGAAAAAAGGGGGCTCTATGGGCCAAGACATTGTCTAGCAAGTACGAACATAGGAAAGCCCAATATATAGGATCTCATGTTAGAAAAATTATAAGGAAAGGCTCTACTATATGTGACGCGAATACCAAATGGCTAGTAGGGAATAAGATGTCCATAAATATCTGGCAAGACAAATGGATTAACCAACTAGGAAACCTTAGGAACTATATACAAGGAGCTACCCAGCCAACGAACTGAACCTAAAACTTGCTAGCATAATCAGAAATGGTGCGTTTGACCTCAGAGGCCTCTCCTTTGAGCTCCCCCCCCCCCCCCCCCCCCCC